>JAXIVJ010009709.1:0-42500 GCA_036785665.1 Chirona hameri | reverse complement strand
AAATCCGAGATAAACAAATTGTTGGTATCTATGACTTTATGAAGTCCTACAAGATTGAAACCGATGGGCGTTAAACTGTGGCTGTGGTACTACTGCAAACGCTTTGGAGTTGAGGTCATCACGTGACCTGGTCTGGTGACCTGACCTGAGATGACCTGAGGCCAATAATTTTACATAATGCGGGAAGTTCATTTCTAAACAGGTATAGAAAAAACGGCGACGCTGAGCGCCGCCGTTTTTGCGCTATCCTCGAAAAACCTGAGGGGTGGGCGGATTTCGCCCCCCCCCCCTCCAGGGCGCGTGTTAAAAGAAATGTTTCACCTTTCTGAAAGTTGTCAAATATACGCTGTTGGTAGTCGAAAATATGAAGTAAGTGCTGCTGAAAATGATGGTGAAATTTTTATCTCGAAAAGTCACTTAACTTTATACAAATTCAGTTTTTAAATTTGGGCTGATGACGTCATCATTGAACTATAGACCGCCGCTGATTGGCTGACGAAGTGGGATTGGCTGACAGAGTGGCTGTCAGCCAATCAACGGCTGCACCAGCCTAGGTGCATTTTGCAAATGGGAAATCAAATTGCTTAAAAACGGTTAAGTTTTGGTTAAAATTACCTAATTAAATACGTAATTTAGACGTTTCAATAACGGCCCAAGATAATGGCTATCTCAGTTCAAAACCAACACAAAGGTGAAACATTCCCTTTAAAGTTAACGCCGCTAAGACCCAACTGATGCTCTTGGGCAGCCCACAAAATTTACGTACTTCACAAGACATCCAAGTAATATTCCGCGACCATGATTTACTCCCAATTTAGGAAGCAAAAAACATCGGCCTCACCCTTTATCGTTCTCTCAGCTGGACAGCTCACGTTTCAACGATTACTAAACGCTGCTTTGGAGTTTTGAGTGGTCTGTCACATCTGCTGGGACACCTACCCCCCCCCCCCCCCTCCCCACCCCACCACCACCGTGATTATCGCGCTTGTCTACGCACTGGTCGTCTCGCAAATCAGATACTGTGTCTCAATTGACGGCAGTGACACCAAGCTTTCGTTTCGTTTCGTTTCGTTTATTAAGGATTCGTCCACGTAGTGGGTATTATGAACCCTGTACATTGTAGACAAGGGTGACAGACATTTACACATACACTATGGGAACGGTCACGGTCACGATGCATGTGAAAAACAGCACAGACATCCGATTGTCATTCATGTCGACTGATACATGGCACGCAGGACCGCCCCGCGCGACTCCGCACCTTGGTAATGTCAGCCGGGAGGGAATTCCACGCACGCGCGGCCCTATATGAGAAGCTTCTCTGCGTGGCTGACAGGCGACATCTCTCCAGCTGCAGCTCTCCCGCAGCGACAGCTCTCGTTTCCCTCTGGGATACCTGGGATCGTCTGACAAAAAGAGCTCTGAGGGCTGGCGGGCAGTTGTGGTCATTAAGCGCACTAAACACTTTGAGGCAGTCTCGCTGATGCACCATCTCCTTCGCACTCAGCCACCCCAACGAGTTGAGGACAGGTGAGATATGCTCACTGCGCCGCACCCCAGAGACAAGTCTCGCCGCAAAGTTGACGGTTTTCTGAATCCGTGACAGATGGCATTGGGCGGCCCCGCCCCAAACGGGGAGACAGTACAGAATGTGGGGGAAAACGTGAACCTGTACCAGGAGCTCAAAGGCTTTGCGTGTGAAATAGTGGCGAATTTTGTAGAGGGATATAAGGGTAGCGTTGCATTTGCGAACCACCGTCGATATATCATGAATATTATATTCTCCCAGGTCAGACCTTGGTCCAGGACCATGCCCAGGACCTTCACAGTGGAACATGGCGGGATGCGTGAGCGTGATAAGGTGATGTGAAAGCTCGATGTCTTTTTTTATGGAAGATTTTGTACCAAAGATTATTTTTGTTTATTTTATAAGTTTAGTCCGAATGTTTTTGAATGGGTGGATTTCCGAGGTCAGGATCCACGCTAAGCATAGCTTGTTGCGCAGGTCCTGACCCCAGACCCCACCACCCGATCGCGCAATTCCTGGCGTCCGGCAGAATTTAGAGACGAAAGTTTTACGTGCCCGACATACCTGGACACGGTCCGCCCCGCTCACTGACGTCACCTGACCTTGAGTGCGACCGCTGCCACCGGCCGCAGGCCATCCCAGGCAGGAGCAAATAGCGAGCGCCGAAGCGACTCGAACCCGAGCTGCCACTACCGGGAAAGGTCAGAAGTCCAGCGCTCTCCCACTGAGCTACAGGGGCGGACAATGATGATGGAATGGGTCTTGTCAGGGTTCATTTTGAGACTGTTGGATAGAAACCAATCTTGAAGGTGTAGGATAGACTCCTCGACGCGGGCTTCAGGTGTGATAAGTTGATGACATCGAGAGGGGAGTGGTCCATGAGTTGAGTGTCATCGGACATGTCGTTGCGGACATTGCGGACATGCGGACATGTCGTTGATGAAGATAAGGAAGAGGATGGGTCCGACTGTCTAATGGGACAATCATGTCTGATCCGCCCGCTACCATCTGTTTTCGGTCTCGCAGATAGCTGCGGAACCAGTCCGAGCACACCCCGTACCATTCTAGCTTGTCCAGGAGGACGCGATGATCGACGCTGTCAAAAGCTTTACTTAGGTCGAGCGTCGTCAACGACGCTATTTCACCTGCGTCGATAATCTTTGAGATCCACTCCACAGCGTCGATCAGGGCGTCCTCCGCGGAATGACAGGGTCGGTAAACTATTGAAATTGAGACAGTATATGGTTTTCCTGTAGATATGACGTGAGTTGCATGCAGACAGCCTTTTCAGTGATTTTTGACAAAACAGACAGGATAGAGATAGGCCGGAAGTTATTCAAATCGGATCGGTCTCCTGACTTGTGAATAGGTACAACGCGTGCTATTTTCCAGGCATTAGAAAACGTGCATGTGGTTACAGATTTGTTGACGATATTAAGAAGGTGAGGCCCAATAACAGCAACACACCTTTTCACTGCATGGAGAGGGACGCCATCGATACCGACTGCCCTTGACGAGCTCATGCGTTTAATGACCTTCAAGAGTTCTGGCAGGGTTACAGGGCGTAGTGCGAGGGCTGATGAACACACACGGGGAGGCCTCGGTCCGTGCGAGCCCGAAACGGTGGTGCGCCCCACCTCCGCGGCGATGCGTGACCCCACGGACGCAAAATGCTCGTTGAATGCGTCAGCTCGGTCACTGATGTCATCGTCACCCGAAGCGCGGCCCCGTGATGGTTGGACAGCAAAACTTTTCAGACGACTCCAAAAAGATTGTCTGTCAGATAAAAGAGAATCACACAGGAAGTCGCGACGGGCACGAGTGAGCTGGCTCTTCACAGTGTTGCGCCGCCGCTGGTATTAACAGCGACTTTCTGGGTGCGCTCCCAGGTTCGCCGGGCCTTGTCGCGGTCCTCCATCGCCGACGTCAGCTCGGGATTGTCGCGCAGCCACGGACACGCCGGTCGGCGCCGTCTCACCGTGACGAGCGGGCAGTGCTCGTCGACTACTGCATCCCAGACCGCCATGAATGCCGTCAGCTTCTCATCAGCCGTCCGTGCGTTGTAGAGTGGTCCCCAGTCAGCTGTCAGGAGGCTCAGGCACATGGCGTCCCAGTCGACACGCTCCCAGCGCCTCCTTATGACCGGCACCGGCGGCGGGGGCGCTGTCTGCGCACCCCGGCTCTGAGGAGTACCGGCTGGTGGTCGGCGATTTGATCCTGGAGCACAACGACAGATTCAGGTTAGTCGGTCAGGTTGGTCATGACCAGGTCCAGCATCATGGGTGTCGGGTGGAGGTGCGTGGGCTCACGCACCAGCTGCGTGAGGTCCAGGTCGCTCAGGATCCGCTGGAGGCCCCGTGCACCCGGGCAGTCTGTTGTAGCAGATTGATGTTGAATTCGCCCATGACGACGACCAGCTTGTCAGTGGAGACCGCGTCCCCCTGCTGCTGGTCGATCATCTCGAGCGCTCTTGGCACCGAAGTGGCGGGGGGTCGGTAGATTATCCCGACCACCACTGTACGGCACCCTGCACCGCTGACTGACAGCCAGAGCGACTCCAGGTTGGGGTCGGAGCCGCTGATATGTAGTTTTGTCACGCGGAGATTGTCTCTCGTCAAGATTGTGACGCCTCCGCCTCGCGCCTTGACCCGCGCGCCGGGCTGGCTCGTGCGGTCACATCTGATGATGCTATATCCGGGGAAAACCAGCACTCGGGTCAGGACACTCGGCTTCAGCCACGTCTCGGACACGGACAAAATGTCAATATTATGTTGTTGGAGCAGGAGGTTGATTTCATCCATTCTTGGTGCTAGGGAGCGGGTGTTGGAATGTCCGAAGCTGTACGTCGATACTGATGATGTACGTCGTCGATTCGGTCGGTACGTCGATTCCGGCTGTGTAGCCGCCGCCGCTCGGTCGTCGGCCGCCCGGCGGGTCTGATGCAGGGTCAGCCGCCGCGGCCGCACCTGGCAGCGGGTGGCGGGGACAGCCGGCTCCGGGACGACCGGCCGGGGCCCCATCCCATCCCTGTCGTTCAAGTTTGGCAGTCGGCACCCTACACGGACGGGGTCGCCTCCCCGGTACCTCGCTGACAGCCGTCGGTATCGCCGGCGCCCGCCAACCCCGGTCCGCCTGACCGGACTCTAATCATTCGACCGGGTTTGGGCCGGTGGACTCTCCCCTATGCCTGCCAGGGGCGGGTCCAGGGCCCGCCAGGGGGATTAAAGCGCGGTCGTAGTCCTGGCGACGCTGATGTTCCTCGTTTCTTGCCCGATGTCGACGCGCTTGGACTATCCGACCGGCTCTTCTCCCCCGGCAGTGTCGCCTTACTCCGCCTCTGTCCGCCCCTTGGGCGGCGGGCGGGTGATGGATGGCCATGGAGCTGAGTCCGGCGGAGACCCGGCTGAGTCTGGCATAGTGTCGGCGACGACGGTAGAGCGTGGAGCGGTAGAAGTCGAGGCGGCAAGGTGATAGGTGCGTTGGTCTCTTCGGCAACCGGTAGAATGCCGGCCGGTCCAGCGTGGGTCATGGCTATGGCTATTGAAAATACTGGGAGAGTATAAATAACTATGATCACTAAGAAAGGAGGCTCGAAAAATAACTTCAAACGGTCCGAAAACACCACTTTTTGAGATGAGACAAAACCTGCAGTTGGCCGAAACTTAATTACACGCGAAAACACGGCACAACGGAGGAGCGACGCGGCTGCCGGTAGGAGGCGCCGAGTCCGTCTGAACAGAACAGAACCTCTCTCGCATTAAACAAATACTTAACTATTCAGCTAAAGTAATTTTCGGCCGCAAAAAGTATGATCATGTGTCTGATTTGCTGAGGCGACTGGGGTGGCTCAGCGCGGAACAACTCGTGTCGTTCCACGCCCTGAGTCTCGTGCACAAGGTGCGGCGTAGCGGTGAGCCGGAGGTCTTGGCGGCCGGTCTCACCACTGCATTGTAGCCGAGGCTGGCGGCCGTGACCTGGACGTTGTCAGCGGCAGGATCACATGTTGTATGTACCGCGGTCCCGCACCGACACGGGGAGGAGGCGGGTTGACTGCAGGGGACCGGCGTCGTATAACGCCCTGCCACCCGATCTGTCGCGGCTCCCTCCGCACCTGTTCAGTCGCCGTCTGAGGCGGCACCTCAGCGATGGCCGGTCGGCACGGGTTTAATCGTTATGTCTCGATGAAAGTTTCTATTTCGTTTTGACTAAGGTGTGTTTGTAATTGTGTGACTTTTGCTGTGTGACGTTGTGTGTATGTGTGTGCGCGTTGTATGTTCCGACCACATTCCTCTGGTTTTATATTACAGTGACGAGAGGCAGTAATAGCCGCAAGTATATTGCGGAATACCGTAATGAACAGTATGAGTATGAGCACTGGCGGATCCAGGGGGGGGGGGGGGGCACAGGGTGGTGGCTCCCCAAGACGGAAGAAAAACGGGCAAAATGCGACACATTTATCTATTTTGAGCAAAATCGAAGGCAACTTTTACCAAGGCAGGATTGTTTCAGGACACTCAACGCGAAACAATGCCAAATCCGATGAGTTTTCGTAAATCGGGGCAGCTTTTTGAATTTCAGTTATTATCGGTATATACTACATTCATACATACATACATTCATACATACATAGTTTCCGCTCACTGATTGGGGGCATTGCTCGTGTACTGGGCGCATGTGGCACAGCAGCGTGAGCCAACAAATAAATATAAGTAATTAACATTTTGTAACACTTGTTTTGTACCGTTTTGCGACGGATGATTTTTACTGTATGTAACAAGCGTGGACAAAACAAGAACAAACTTAACCTGGATGATATCGTGAAAATGCTTGTGCAGTGTGATAGGAGCGATCTACCCAAGTTTGTTGCCTTAGATCTTTCGAAACTTCCTCCGATATCGATCGACTGCATAGATGTAAGCTCGCTCATGCGCAAACAGCAGTTGCAGGAAGTCGAAATTGCTCATTTGAAAGATTTGGTGCAAGACATTTTGACGGTGACGGCCGAGACCTCGAAGAGAATTGAAGTGGGGCTTATTTGCAATTCTAGAAGTTCTGTGAAGAGTGCTTCTTGCACTGCAAGTGACTCGGAGGCTCCTCCACCTTCTAGTTCTCCCCGGGATCCTGCGCTCGACACAGCAGTGCCCGTACAGGTATGCGCCTCTGGTCCGACCTATTCAGAAGTCGTCCAGGACGCTTGCTCTAACCCCGACATTACGGAGTGGAGCATCGCCAACCGGAAGAAGCAAGCCAAGGCGCCGGCTCCAAGGAAGCCCGCTGTCGCTCAGAGTGCTTCGTCCCACAGCACAGCGGGATCTCAGCAGGTGAAATCGGCGGCGAACAAAGCTGTAATTGGCTCAAGAAAAACGGGTCCGATTAAGGCCGTATCTACTGTCAAACGTTTGTCTCTGTTCATGTCTCGTCTGCCGCCAGGTACTGGTGAAGATGCGATCAAAGCATATGTGATGGAGCAAACAGGCGCTGAGGATGTAACCGCGACGAAACTTAAGACAAAGTATGACAGTTATGAATCGTATCGCTTGAACATCGTTAACCCCGCAAGGGATAACATCCTAGGCCCAGAGCTTTGGGCTCAGGGCTTAGTAGTCCGACGTTTTTTCGTGAAGCGGCAGCCATCTGACAGTGAGTATGTAGCGACAGCAGCGGCCCTCCCTGCACTCTCATCTGATGTACGCAACTGAAGGCCTGCGGTCATTGTGTATGCACCTCTTTTTATCACTCATCTTAATGTTTCAGATTAGTTCATATAATTGCAAGTCATCCAAGCGGAATATTGGCGGAATTGTTAGGTTATGCGATAATTCTGATATTGTTTTCTTACAAGAACACTGGCTCTTTCCTTCCGACCTTCCCTCTCTTAATAATGTTCATAAGGATTTCATGTCTTTTGGCATTTCGTCAATTGATCCGTCTGATGGTTTGGTATTGGGGAGGCCGTTTGGGGGTGTAGCCGTACTATGGAAAAATAAGTTAGCCAGGTTCGTTAAACCTATTTCGTTTGATGATGACAGAATAATTGGATTGGAATGTCTTATTGATGATCTAAAAATCCTTCTATTGGGCGTGTATCTACCATATGATACTAAAAAGAATTTTGATCAATATGTATACTATCTGGCTAAATTAAAGTCAATCATTGATGATGTTGATTCTCCCCATGTTTGCATTTTGGGTGACTTTAATGCAGACATTTTCAAGCTGACTGACTTTGGTAAAGAACTAAAGTCTTTTTGTCATGAAGCAAACTTAAAGATAGCTGATGTTGTGCTGTTTGTTACCTCCGACTTCCATTACTCACATTAATGATGGTAGTAGCACTGAATCTTGGCTTGATCATATTGTCTGTACTGCTGGTTTTTATTCTCTCCTCTGTGATGTTGGAATTGATTTGTCGATTGCAAGCTCTGATCATTTTCCATTATTTTTCAAGCTTGAGCTTCCTAACTTAAATAACTGTCCGAAATCGTGCAAAGTGTCTGAATGTGATGCTAGATGGGTAGTTGACTGGACAGCAGTTGGTGATACTAGAATTCATGCGTTTGCTAAGGTTGTTGAAGAGAAGCTTGCCAGCATAGCTGTTCCATATGAAGCCCTGCATTGTCGTACTAACGTCTGCTATGCGCATAAAGCTGCTATCAACGATTACTATGAAGAAATTATTAACTGTGTTAGAAATGCTTCTTGCTTAACTGTTTCTAAAAAGATAAATGCTCATAATAAGCGTATTATCCCAGGGTGGACGGAATTTGTGCAAGAGAGACATACGTTGCTTGGTGATGTTTACTCTCTCTGGGCCTTAGTCGGCAAACCCCGCCAGGGCTACATTTATAGTCAGTTGTGCGTTGCGAAGTCCCAGTTTAAATATGCTCTCCGTTTTTGTTTAAGGAATGAGAAGCACCTGAGGGCTAAAGCACTGGCAGATCAATTTTCAAATAATCCACGTAATATTGCCACGTTTTGGAAAGAGGTTCGTAAGCTTAACAGTGATCCTCATTTGGCTCAAGCTGTTGAAAGTGTCAGTGGAGAGGCGAATATAGCTAGTATGTGGAAAAATCATTTCTCGGATATTTTGAATAGTGTGAATAATGATAGCTCTAAGGATGATGTGCTAAATCAGTTAAAGAACTCTGACTCAGGTATAACAACCTTTTCTGTCCCTGAGGTCTTGGAATCGATTTTCGAACTGTCCTCTGGTCGCTCTTCTGGTTGTGATGAGCTTAGTGCAGAACATTTCAGATTTGCTGGTATTCCTTGTGCTACCCATCTTTCACTGTGATGGGTAGCACGCAACCCATCACATGATGTTAAAACATAAGTGTTTGCCTCCTTCTTTGTCAAAAGTGATCTTGAGCCCAATTGTCAAAGATAAGACAGGTAATATCTCTGATAAGGATAATTACAGGCCTATTGCCTTGGCTACTGTGAGCTCCAAAATCTTAGAAAGAGTTATCTTGAATCGCTGTAGATCTAATCTTATCACTAGTGATCATCACTTTGGGTTCAAGGAGAGACATTCCACTGATATGGCCGTGTATGCTTTTAAGGAAATTGCGGATCATTATTTACGTAACAGAAGTCCTGTTTGTGTCTGCTTCCTTGATGCTCGGAAGGCGTTTGATCGTGTGAATCACTGGACATTGTTTGACAAGCTTTTACGCAGAGGAATGGACACTAGCATTGTGCAGCTTCTTGTAACATGGTATGAATCGCAAAAATTTCATGTGCTATGGGGTAACTATCTTACGGAAGGCTTCTCAGTGACAAATGGAGTTAGGCAGGGTGGAATTTTGTCCCCATATTTGTTCAATGCTTACACTGATGGACTTTCGGAAAGTTTAGATATGAGTGGGGTAGGATGTCGATATTTGGGTAGTGTTAACCATCTTTGCTATGCGGACGATATGGTTTTGCTTTCACCGACGCCGCAAGGCTTACAAAAGATGCTTGATATTTGTGCAGAGTATACAGGCATTCATGATATATTATTTAATACCAAAAAGACAGTTTGCATGGCTATCCTTCCTAACTTATTTAAGCATATTGTCCTGCCTGATATTGTCTTATGTGGTAATGTGCTATCTTATGTTGAAAGCTACAAATACCTTGGTTTTCATATTTCGAACACTTCTTCAAAATCAGATGATCTTGAATTGCGATATCAGTATCGCCTCATGTGTTGTCGTGCAAACTCACTTATTAGGAAGTTCGCATTGTGTTCGTATTCTGTAAAAAGATATTTGTATAGTATGTATTGCTCTAATATTAGTGGTGTACATCTGTGGCACTCTCATCGTGCTTCTGTGTTACGAAAATTCATAGTTTGTTTCAACAATGCAGCTAGAATGTTTTTTGGATATGCTCGTTATTGTAGTGCATCCAACATGTTTGTGCAGGAGCGAATTGATAGCTTTAATGTCGTGTATCGAAAAGCCGTTTTGGGTTTCATGACACGTCTTGGACAGTCTGAGAATCAAATTGTATCGTCATTGTTCAATAGTGACCTGGCATGTTATTCCTCTGTAAGGAAAGCCTGGTCCACTGCGCTGTATATGTGAAGTAAGGGTTGGTGTTTGTCATATCCAAGTATTACTGGACTTCGAGTCTGTAAATAAAGAAATATCTCTCTCTCTCTCTGTATCATTTAATCATGTTATATGTTCATTATAACTGTATCGTTTCATCCCCCCCCCCCCCGAGTACGTGGTGAGGTTTGCCAGGGGCAAACAGTGAAGCCAAGCCTAATAAAGAGGTCCCGAATCCGGGCCGACCGACGTATGCTGAGTTTCTGCAGCAAATTTACCATGCATCGCAGGGCGTGCGACGGAAAATACATGTTCGTTCCATACGTGTATTTATGACATACGTCTCTTTATAGCATACGTCTCTTTATAATATACGCTTATTTTCTTTGCACGGCAAAAACTAATCTGAGAGAGTAAGGAAACTTGCGTTACGTGTGTGTAATGAAATTCACCTCAGCCCCCAGTCCAATTTCCTTAGACGAGTCCCTGGGGCTATTGAAGCAATGCCAAACCAGACATTGAAATAGTGGTGCATTGTGATGCATGCATAATGAGCCAATGCATAATGAACCAATGCATAATGAGCCAATGCATAATGAGCCAATGCATAATGAGCCAATGCATAATGAGCCAATGCATAATGAGCATTGGAATTATGGTATACTCTGTTCACGAGTCTAAATTGGGCCCGATCACAAAATATGTCTTAAATTCAATCATATATTTAAAACTGGGACCCGTGTTACATGGGGGCCCGCACTCAAGGCCTTGCCCCCCCCCCCCCGCCGGAATGAAATCCTGGTTGTGCCACTGGTGTTACATTTTTGTTTTGTCTGGGGAGATATTTGCCCGGCAGCCAATAATGTGATGTCAGGCGAAACAATATCCTAAAGCTGCAGTAGAAAAAGATCATATGTCCTCACATTTTTTTACCACGACAGCTCGCTTTCATTGCGACTCATTGCTGTCTCACTAAAAAGCTCATCTGACTTCCCGCCATTTAAAGACCTCCATAAACACCGGATGAGTGTCCGAGCTCCTCCGCTGACTATTCTGGGGATACGAGCGTCATACGACACAGACAATGGCCTCCGAGACGATCGTCGCTCGGTTTCGGCTCTCTTCTCGAGCTGCTATCTGATGACCATCTGTTGGAGGGCTGAGACGATCGTCGCTCGGTTTCGGCTCTGCTGACGGAGACGGTGGTGAGCATCTGTTAACAACAGACGGAGACGGTGGTGACCATCTGTTAACAACAGACGGAGACGGTGGTGAGCATCTGTTAACAACAGACGGAGACGGTGGTGGGCATCTGTTAACAACAGACGGAGACGGTGGTGGTCATATGTTAACAAAAGACGGAGACGGTGGTGACCATCTGTTAACAACAGACGGAGACGGTGGTGGGCATCTGTTACAACAGACGGAGACGGTGGTGAGCATCTGTTAACAACAGACGGAGACGGTGGTGAGCATCTGTTAACAGCAGACGGAGCCGGTGGTGGGCATCTGTTAACAACAGACGGAGACGGTGGTGACCATCTGTTAACAACAGACGGAGACGGTGGTTGGCATCTGTTAACAACAGACGGAGACGGTGGTGGGCATCTGTTAACAAAAGACGGAGACAGTGGTGGGCATCTGTTAACAACAGACGGAGACGGTGGTTGGCATCTGTTAACAACAGACGGAGACGGTGGTGGGCATCTGTTAACAGCAGACGGAGACGGTGGTGGGCATCTGTTAACAACAGACGGAGACGGTGGTGGGCATCTGTTAACAACAACAGACGGAGACGGTGGTGAGCATCTGTTAACAACAGACGGAGACGGCGGTGGGCATCTGTTACAACAGACGGAGACGGTGGTGACCATCTGTTAACAACAGATGGAGACGGTGGTGGGCATCTGTTAACAACAGACGGAGATGGTGGTGGGCATATGTTAACAAAAGACGGAGACAGTGGTGGGCATCTGTTAACAACAGACGGAGACGGTGGTGACCATCTGTTAACAACAGACGGAGACGGTGGTGGGCATCTGTTAACAACAGACGGAAACGGTGGTGGGCATCTGTTAACAACAGATGGAGACGGTGGTGGGAATCTGTTAATAACAGATGGAGACGGTGGTGGGCATCTGTTAAAGGGACTATCCCACCTTTACATTATATTTGAGTTGAGATAGCCATTGTTATGGCTAGGCATTGAAATTAAGTATGGTAGCAGTTAAAACAACCACAATGATCTAATCAAAAAGATATTCGAGTTTGATTTTGACATCTGTAAAAAAATATGGCCCATGTGTATTTGAATAGGGACTCTAAACCGACAGAGTCGTCTCTTTACCCAACTGGTAATGATAGTCGACTTGTTTTAAGGTCAGCCTTGGAATATTTTCGTCTTTCATTTCTCGATCCCCGGGTGGTTCGCAATCTAAGCCAATCTAGACACCGGGTGGTTCGCTTTTTCTGCGCAATAGATGTCGACAAAAAATCGTGCCATATATTTGGCAGCACAAAGGATTTTCCTGTGATTAAAAAAAAACATATGACGTCACCAGCCCAACTTTTCGCTTACAACTAAAAGTTGAATATCTTCCACGATAAGCATTTTTTTCGGATTTTTTTTTTCTCTCACGAACATGTTCAGCTGACCTCGACTGACATGTAGACATACAATTAAGTGTGATTAGACCACTTTCACAAAGGTGGGACAGTCCCCTTAACCCGCGAGTTACTGGGGTATATTTCATAACGCGACTTACTGGTGGGGGGGGGGGGGCTTTCCCCCCCCCCCCTCAGATCTCCGGAACTACTGGATTGAATGTAAAAATTCAAACGGAATTCGATAGCCCTGGGAAATTTATCAAGGGAAACATAATATTGTTTACCTCGGGGTCACCGATGACGTCACAGGTCAGGTCAAGTACAAAATGTTTGATCGTGTCAAAAGGTCTCGATGGATGGAATTGTCGCGCAGAATTGCGATATTAAACGCATAAGCTGTCGATAAATCGGTATGATTCGTGTGTCTGACACTTCTAAGTACCTTTCTAAGCTTTTTATGACCTTGGGTCAGGTCAAGATCATCCGAGGTCAAGAGGTCAAACTGCAGATTACGGTCATTAGGCGTTGTAATACATGTTTATGGGTTTGTTTTCGTCTAGAACGCGAAAAATGGCCCTAAAACATTGTTTGTTCCATATAAATGGAAGTAAAAAGCAAAAATGGAAAAGCGTTTTTTATACATAAGAAATCCTGTGAGAGGTGGTCGATTTTGGTCATTTAAAGGTCATAACTCAGTCATTTTTGAAAATATCGACTTAAAATTTGGTACACATATTCACCGCAGACGTCTCGGTCACATGTATTCCGGTTTTTGGATAATTCAGTTTTTTCTTTAAAATTTTGTAAAAAAAATGTATTTGGATTTCTCAAAATTTTGAATACAAAAACTCATAAATCCGAGATAGCATTTTGATATCCCGGTCTATTGTCAGTAATTTGATGTAAGACAATTGAGTTTATCTTAAACATCGTACCTTTGACAGCGTTTTCCGCAAACCATTATTTTGCAACAAAAACCGAAGAACATGACGTCACTCTGACGTCATTCCCGGCTGACCTATCATAGCCTCATATTTTTCCTTTTGCCAACATGTGTAGAATTGATGTGAGAGAAGGTACTGCAAGGTTAGTGATGATACCCGTGTTCCTTTAGGAGTTATTGCAAAATAACGGGAGGGGGAGGGAAATAGCCCCCCAGTAAGTCGCGGGTTAAAGGGACTGTCCCACATTCTTGGAAGTTGTCGAATCATTCTTAATTGTATGTATACATGCCAGGCGAGGTCAGCTGAACATGTTCGTGAACTTTTGTCCGAAAAAATGTTTATCTTGGAAGATATTCAACTTTAAGTTTTAAGCGGAAAGTTGGGTTGGTGACGTCATATGATTTTTTTTTTTAAATAACAAGGAAATCCTTTGTGCTGACAAATGTATGGCACATTTTTTTGTCGACATCTATTGCGCAGAAAAAGCGAACCACCCGGTCTCTAGATTGTGAACCACCCGTGGATCGAGAAATGAAAGACGAAAATATTTCAAGGCTGACCCTAAAACAAGTCGATTAGCATTACCTGTCGGGTAAAGAGAGCGACGCTGTCGGTTTAGAGGCCCTATTCAAATATACATGGGCCTTATTTTTTTTACAGATGTCAAAATCAAACTCTAATATATTTTTGAATTTATGGTTGTTTTAACTGCTACCATACTTACTTTCAATGCCAAGCCATCAAAATGGCTATCTCAACTCAAATATAATGTTAAGGTGGGATAGTCCCTTTAACAGCAGGTGCTATGCCGGACGTCTCTGTGTGCCGAAATATAGAAGTAATCGGTGTCAACGTGATGGATCGTGTCAGTCGCTGCGCCTGTCGCAGACAGGGTTGTTACTTGTTACATATGGCAGAGCTGGATTATAGCTGGCAATTACACTGTGATTGTGTAAAGATTGAGCCCGCTTTCACTTTTCCATTTTTATTATTTACATTCCCTACCATAGGCGACGGAACGGGGGGGGGGGGGGCACCGTGGCCCTCTTTCATTTGCAAGGGGGGCACCCATATCAAAGTGCCTCACCCCTTAAATTTGGTATGGCTAAGGTTCATGATTTAAGTCTAACTATCAAATTTATGGAAACACATTTGTATAATGCCGTGATTCTTTAATTAAGAGCGTGATAATGCAAACTACTGCATGCTATTGACGCAACGTCTGTCCTATTCAACGGCCTATTCACGCATATCATGCATGTCCGTTGAATAGGCCAGACGTTGCGTCACTATCATGCAGTGGTTTATAGTGCACGACGGAAACCGCGCTAATACACATAATGCGCAGCTTAGAAAGAAGAACCCACGCCCCGCTGCGGAGCAATATCTGCCCCCCCCCCTCCCGGATTTTCTCAATAGCTTGATAATTATGATCGATATGGACGTAACACTTGCAGTACCGTATTCTACATTAATTCTACGTCTTCTAAAAAAAAAAATAGATGTAGTACTTTGGGAGATAATGACGTTTTAATGACGTCATGTCATGAATTTTTGTGGAAAAACGATGTTTGGCAAATCGTAGAAAAACGAGTTTTGATGAAAATTGCAAATGAAAATGTCAAAAGAAAGGAAATTACATTCTCTTTAAAATGGATTTGAGAAATTTTGGACTTTTGACCTAAAAAATAAAAATATTTTTTTTTTTCCGGGAAAATTTCCACAAAATCAAAATTTTGAAGATATTAAAACTGAATATACATCAGAGAAACAAATATCGAATATATCCAAACCAAATTCCAAAGCAATATCTTTATTTTTGACTGACGTTTGGCTCCCTAAGTATAAGTAACTCATGCCGTAATTTTTTTAAGTTGCGTTTGTTTTACTTTTAGCGACCAGATACAAAGAAATGAATGCCACCGTTGTATTTCTGAAACAAAACTGGTCCAGAAACATGCCTTTCTTTATTTAGCTTAATCAATTTCAAATTTTGACCGTATGTGACCTGACCTTGGCCTTGTATGAGGTTAGGCTGTGAAAATGGCTGCTACTATAAAATTATACGTGTAAAATACCCATACAACATATGTTGCATGACTTTCGTATATATTTTGCACATAGTGACCGTTTGTGACCGGACATTGTCCTTGACCTGTGCTTACAATTTCACTTTGGTTATGTGGGAGTGTCACACCGGCCACACAGTCCGTCACACAGGCCACTTAGTCCGTCACACCGGTCACACAGTCCGTCACACCGGCCACACAGTCCACACAGTCCGTCACACCAGCCACACAGTCCGTCACACCGGCCACACAGTCCGTCCCACCGGCCACACAGTCACACCGGCCACACAGTCCGTCACACCGGCCACACAGTCCGCCACACAGGCCACACAGTCCGTCACACCGGCCACACAGTCCGTCACACCGGCCACACAGTCCGTCACACCGCCCACACAGTCCGTCACACCGCCCACACAGTCCGTCACACCGCCCACACAGTCCCGTCACACTGGCCACACAGTCCGTCACACCGGCCACACAGTCCGTCACACAGTCCGTCACACCGGCCACACAGTCCGTTCCGTGCCAGTGTCTGTATTCCACTCCCCGGCCGTACACGTGACCCAGGGCGCGCGACCTATCAGCTGACACACATGACCCGGAGCGACCGGCCAATCAGCTGACACTACCCCCTCACATGCGAAAATAAACGGGATCTTCAAATACAGTACATGCACAATAAGCATACATATGGCACAGGCACACTAGGTTATGCTTGCTAAACCTGCCGCTCTTCCATCAGTCTCACGTTCTTGAAATGAGAACGGCGCACAGATCCCTTCTTATCCATATAACTCAGATGGCGACGACCCTCACGCGATACTTCCACCAACGGGCCAAACCACGGATCATCAAACTTAGTTCTGGCTCCGATTTTTTTGCCAAATCTGATCACCTGGTTGTATCCCTACCTCTCTAGATCTATGCCGTCTGTCCTGCTGGTACTTATAGCTAGCCTGTGCTCGCGCCTGCTGCTCCCGAGCTCGCCACAGCACACCGGACAATAAACGGAGCCTCTCGCTGACATATTCATCAGAGTATTTACTCACTGGCTGGTCGATCAGTTTTGACAGGGAGCTATGCGGATACCTGAGGAAATACAAAAAAAATATTGGGCTGAAACCATGCATGCCACAAACCTCATTATTTAACGAAAACACCACTCCCAGGAGGAGCTGCTCCCAATCGGTGCCATTGAAATCAGACAGGGCCCGGAGCCGCCGTTTAGTATCTAAACGCTTTCTTTCGACCTACCGCTTCATGGTGCACTCAGAAACACTTTTGAGAACTTTTGCTGAATGCTCTTCCCTGAGAAACCTGCACGGTTTCCATTTCGAGACCTTTCAGTGGATGGTCTCGCCTGATACATCTACATGGTCTCCGCGTTGGTTGTTGAGAGTAAATATGTCTCCAGCTGACACTTTTATGTCTCTGAGACCATCAGGCAGTCAACGAATTATAAAAGTATGTCGCGATCGAGGATCGAACCCGCGGGATGTTTTAGCAGTCACCTGTTGAGAACAGTGGATGATCTCCTGAGATAATCCTGAAATTGAATTAATTCCATGCAGATGGCGCCACCATAACACTGCAGGTGTCGCTGTAATCGCAACGACGGAAACAGACTTTTATTAAAGTAAATACCGAATAACTATTATTTTTTCGATCGTTTTGATTTGTAAATATTACTTTCATACCATCATTTGTCAACCAAACAATATTAATACACGGAAAGTCGGTAAGTATCAACCTCACCCAGCAATTGCCTTGGCTGGTACCGTCTTTTTGCTTGTTCTGGTATAAGCCACGCCGTAGCTCAGTGGTAGAGCGCTCGCTTAACATGTGAAGGGTCCCCGGTTCAATCCCGGCCGGCGCCGAGACGTTTTCCAGACATTATCAAGCAAGACTAAATAGTTTACGCTGAGAACCTTGACAAAAAAGATAATCTTGAGACCAAAAGACCCCCTCGAAAGTTCTCGTAAAATGTGGCTCTCTGCAGAGACTAAATCGACCCCTGTATGGTCTCTGAGAACTCTCAAGAGTCTCCGATATCTGTCAGTGTGATAGCCAACACTTACACGAGCCTGAATGCCAAAATACTCGCAAAGAACCTTGATGTGGATATATTTTAGCAAGTTAGATCCCGAGTCACTCTCCATATTCTCGGGGGCGCAGAATGTTAGAAAATGGAACATGAGCCTATCCGCAACATGATCAGCCGACCTAGAATGAAGTGGATACCAAGCCAAGAACCCGGTGAACTCATCCACAGAGGTCTATAAATGGTGAGATTTGTCGCTCACGACGAATCTAGGGCAATTTCTGTCGCACGATGAAAACTCCTCGGTAAGGAACGTTCACATATCAAGCAAAATACTTTCAATTAGACGCCTGGATGGGCGTTTCACGAGCGAAGCCGAGCGAAGCACAATGGATGCCAAATTTGAAATCAGCGTCACAAAATGTCCTAGAAACTACCAGATTTCAAAAAGGTCATCTCAGGTTATCGGAGGTCAGTGACCTCGGTTGAACTGTGAAAATGCATGACCCCAGTGGAATATATAACAATGTAAAATGGATGCCAAATTTGAAATCAGCGTCACAAAATGTCCTAGCAACTGTCAGAGCAAAACAATCGTATCAGGTCATCGGAGATAAGTGACCTCGGTTGACCTCTGAAAAGGTCAACTGAGGTCACAATCTCAGTGGAAACCATAAATGTCACCTGCTGACACCTCCTTCTGTGCACCGGCTCCTGAGCAACTAACACTCGGAAACTGCACAAGTTACAAGCGCCGATACTATGGGACGCCAGTTGCGCCTGGCATGACCTTGCGAAACAGGTCATACATAGGTCACGGGTCATGGGGAATAGAACGTAACAAAAGTTGAGAGTATGTGTCAAATTGTTCAAAAGTAGGGCACTGAAAGTTGCATTGCAATCGGTTGATAAATACGCGAGTTATTTTCGAAAAAGCTTTCATGCGACACTCTCTGCGACACTCACCTTCGCTACAAGCTTGCTACCACTCGCTAATAACGTAAGTCAATGGGCCCGCTACCGGCCCGCTACCGGCCCGCTACCGGGCTGGCCTGTCGCGCGGTTTCCCTCATTCTAATTGTTACCGGCTACCGTAACACACGACATAAGTCAGTCAAAAATATAGATATTGCTTTGAAATTCGGTTTGGGTATCGTCCATACTTGGTTCTCCAATATATCTTCCGATTTTTTTAAAATATATTTGAGAGATAAAAAATTGTGTACATTTTTGCAAAAAAATAATCACATTTTTTTTCTTCTTAAATGTTTTCAAAAACCGGAATATTTATTGGAGAACCAGGTATGTATGATGCCCAAACCAAATTTCAAAGCAATATCTATATTTTTGACTGACATGTTCAGTTTTACGCTACCCGGTGACAATTAGAATGCGGGAAACCGCAATACGCATACCGGCAGCGAAAAACCGATCGCCCCAAAGAAACGTGGCTGCTATTAATGATTATGCCATTAATTCTGTACGATCCAGAAAATCACTCGGTGATATTTTTGCTTGCAAGCATACCTTATGTGTTGTATTGTGGGTGAAACTCATGAAGCATGTTTTGTGTTGCGTGATCATTTATTTTCTTGTGCTTGGGACCGTTTTCCTCACGTGTAAAATGTACAAAATGTAAATATACAAAATGTAAATCTAAAAAAAAAATGTACAATTTCGCCCAGTCATCATTTTTGTATTCTTAAAACTTTCCCGTTTTGTTTTTGCTCACAAAGAATGGGACGCACAACCAAGTGCAACAAACAATGTCCATTCTCTTGCTCGGTTCGGTCGGGTTCTGATCCTCCGACAACGGCATAAACTTCTCCAAAGCCCAATATTTGTCGCTTCACTTACAAAAATCTGTCGCCAACGCTCGCTACAAAGTTACCGAAAAAAAATAGGCCTCTGCTTATCCACACAAGTCAACAGAGCGGCCTCATCCTGGAACCGCCTGCCACCTGCCACTACTAGTTCTCGGACAAAATTCGAGTTTTTACGCCTTTTAGATCAATGTGTTTTTAAGTGATTGGAATGGATATGTTTCTGGCTTTTACTACGTGTATTTTATGTGACGTGTCTTACTGTGTCTGTTTAGAACCACAGTTTTACCACTGTATCATGTCATGGATCGAACATTAACCCACCGTGTGGAATGATCTACCAATAAACTGAACTGAACAGCTGACTCCTTCCCGACGAAATGCTCCTGGGAAGACTCACGATATCGATCACCAGAGTTTGGTTGGGGTAACAGGCCTCCTGAGGGAGAAGCGGAGGGTGCTGCTGTGCAGTGCTCTTTTTGCTGATGCACCTCACGCAGCTGCGAACGTAGTTTTCGCAGTCTCGCCTCATTCGCGGATACCACACGTGCCGAACGAGCACCTCGTACATGTTAGTCCCGCTGCTGTGGGCCCCGGTAGTCACATCATGATGACTGTGCATCAGCTCGAATCTCTTGGCCGTAGGCCATACCAGAACCTCGGAGCCCAAATATTTCCGAAACAGCAGGCCTTCTTTCATCAAGAACTCGTTGACAGGCTCCCGTCGCAAGCTCACAGGCGCAAATCGGTGCCACTTACCATGATTCAGGTGATGCGCAATCGTCCTGCAGTTTTTGTCATGTTTTTGATACCAAGCCATGGACTCTGGGCGGACAGTCAGCTGTGCCAAGAAATCAGCTGTCGTGAAGTTGACTTCACCAGCCCTGCGGATCCGGTGCATCCCGGCTTCCGCCCACCACCCCTGGCACCTGCAAAGTCTGAAACAGTATCAGGCTGATGGTATGTCGGCTCCTCGGCCCGACTGTGCGGCTCGCCCATACAACCACTCTCGGGCGGTCTGCCTCGGCCCTCGGCCGCCGCAGTCGACCCGTCCGGCCACGGACGCCCGCGCGCTCCGCCGGCCGAGCCGCCCGAGCCGCCGCGAGAGGCGCCACCGTCGGGTCGGCCGTCAGTCGGCCCGCTCTCCGCGGCCGCGGAGCGCGCCGACAACGCGGCCGCCGTCTCCGATCGACGACAGGAGTCAGGGACGTCACACTGACCAGTCATCTCGTCCATGACATCATCCTCCTGCGGATCCTCTCCCACGTCACACTCATGCAGCCGAGATAACGCATCCACATGCTGCATCTGTTCGGCCCGCCTGCGTTCGGTACGGAAGCGGAACTGACTGAGAAAAGCCCGCCAACGCATCAACCGAGAGTTGATGTGGTTCTTATTGTAGAGCACCTGGAGAGCACTCTCACAGTCGCATACCCAAGTGAACTCAACATCCGCCAATTACTTATATAATTTCTTCAAGCCTTGGATGAAGCTGTACACCTCCAATTCGAAGATTGTCCACTTTCTCTGCGCGCGGTTGTATCTGCTGCCATTGAACGCTATCACGCGCTCCACTCCATCCTTGACCTGACAAAGAATCTGCCCAGAGCCGGTCGTCGAACTATCCTTATACAGCACCAATGGACGATCTCAATGCGGATAACTCAAAATCCTGGCTCCCACCATTGCATCCTTCTATGCGCAGAAACAAATTTCCAGCTCATCATTCCATTTTTTTTAAATCTGATTTGCATAGGACGACCAACGGCTCAGCAACATTAGAAAACGACGGAATTAATTTCCGGAACGATGAAAAAAATGATCTTGGCCTCCTTCACTGACTTCGGGGCTGGCATGTCTTTAATTATCTGGATGCGTTCCAGAGAAATCGACACTCCGTCTGGTGTAATCACGTGTCCTAAATATAACAATGTGGTTTACGGACCGGTATAACACCTGGTGCATATTTGCCCCGGGACCGGTATAACACCTGGTGCATCTCTGCCCCGGGACCGGTATAACACCTGGTGAATCTCTGCCCCGGGACCGGTATAACACCTGGTGCATCTCTGCCCCGGGACCGGTATAACACCTGGTGAATCTCTGCCCTGGGACCGGTATAACACCTGGTGCATCTCTGCCCCGGGACCGGTATAATACCTGGTGCATCTCTGCCCCGGGACCGGTATAACACCTGGTGAATCTCTGCCCCGGGACCGGTATAACACCTGGTGCATTTCTGCCCCGGGACCGGTATAACACCTGGTGCATCTCTGCCCCGGGACCGGTATAACACCTGGTGCATTTCTGCCCCGGGACCGGTATAACACCTGGTGCATCTCTGCCCCGGGACCGGTATAACACCTGGTGCATTTCTGCCCCGGGACTGCTGCCGACAACATACAAACGTGGTCACAAGATCCCCTGGTCTGAAGATACGTTACTGCCACGATGTTGTCTATCTTGTCGGTGACTGTGCTGCTGTTCGATGATCCTCTGTTCTGAGGACACATGTGTTTCTGCTGCAGGTTTCGCTGGTTAAGAGGTGTTTCTAAGAAGCCGACAACTCTTTCTGAAGCTGTCAGTCGCCTGTCTCGACACCGCCTCCCGATGACAAAACTGCAGCTGGGTGACACGGTGAGAAGTTTCCCTCCCGATGACAAAACTGGAGATATGTGACACGGTGAGAAGTTTCCCTCCCGATGACAAAACTGGAGATGTGTGACACGGTGAGAAGTTTCCCTCCCGATGACAAAACTGGAGATGTGTGACACGGTGAGAAGTTTCCCTCCCGATGACAAAACTGCAACTGTATGACACGGTGAGAAGTTTCCCTCCCGATGACAAAACTGGAGATGTGTGACACGGTGAGAAGTTTCCCTACCGATGACAAAACTGCAACTGTATGACACGGTGAGAAGTTTCCCTCCCGATGACAAAACTGCAGCTGGGTGCCACGGTGAGAAGTTTCCCTCCCGATGACAAAACTGCAGCTGGGTGACACGGTGAGAAGTTTCCCTCCCGATGACAAAACTGGAGATGGGTGACACGATGAGAAGTTTCCCTCCCGATGACAAAACTACAGCTGGGTGACACGGTGAGAAGTTTCAATCGAGGTCACCTATTGGTCTGTGTTTTGAATCGCCTTTCCGATTGACATTATTTGATCAAGTTAGAGCAATGAATAGAGTAATTTTTAGCACAGTTTGGGATATTGAGCCATTTGCATTGCATTTGATTTCATTGAAGCCTTTAACCCGCGCACTGCAGGGGGGGGGGGGGGTTAACCCGCGAGTTACTGTTTTTTCCCCCCCTCCCGTTATTTTGCAATAACTCCTAAACAAACACTCGTATCGTCACCAATCTTACAGTAACTTCTCTCACATCAATTCTACACATGTTAGCAAAATTAAAAATATGAGGCTATGATAGGTCAACCGGGAATGACGTCAGAGTGACGTCATGTTCTTCGGTTTTTGTTGCAAAATAATGGTTTGCGGAAAACGCTGTCAAAGGTACGATATTAGAGATAAACTAAATTGTATTAAATCAAATTACTGACAATAGACCGGGCTATCAAACTGCCATCTCGGATTTTTGATTTTTTTATTCAAAATTTTGAGAAATCCAAAGACATTTTTTTTTTTAAACAAAATTTTCAAGAAAAAATCAGAATTATCCAAAAACCGGAATATATGTGATCGAGACGTATGCGGTGAATATGTGTACCAAATTTAAAATTGATATCTTTAAAAATCACCGAGTTATGACCTTTAAATGACAAAAATCGACCACTTCTCACAGCATTACTATGACAAAAAACGCATTTCCATTTTTGCTTTTTACTTCTATTTATATGGAACAAACAATGTTCTAAGGTCATTTTTCGCGTTCTAGACGAAAAACAAACCCATAAACATGTGTTACAACGCCTAATGACCGTAATCTGCAGTTTGACCTCGTGACCTCGGATGACCTTGACCTGACCCAAGGTCATAAACAGCTTAGAAAGGTACTTAGAAGTGTCAGACACACGAATCATACCGATTTATCAACGGCTTATGCGTTTAATATTGCAATTTTGCGCGGCAATTCCATCCATAGAGACCTTTTGACACGGTCAAACATTTTGTACTTGACCTGACCTGTGACGTCATCAGTGACCCCGAGGTCAACAATATTATGTTTCCCTCGATAAATTTCCCAGGGCTATCGAATGCCGTTTGAATTTTTACATTCGGTCTAGTAGTTCCGGAGATCAGAGGGGGGCAAAAAATAGTCCCCCCCAGTAAGTCGCGTTATTAAATATACCCCAGTAACTCGCGGGTTAAAGGTTGATTTCCGCTCCCCCCTCAGGTTTTTCAAAGATAGCGAAAAAACGACGGCGCGCAACGCCGCTGGGTTTTGCCACACCTGTTAGGACATCAATTGCGCACACTTTGAAGAAAAAAATGTCCTCTGGTCATCTCAGGTCAGGTCACCAGACCAGGTCAAGTGACCCCACCTCCAAAAATGTTTGCAGTTGTGCCAAAGCCAGAGTTTTTCACCGATCAGTTTGAAACTTACAGGATGTCATGAGAGAATAAGTAATTACAATTCGTTGATCTCGGAATTTTTATATCGGTGACCTATGGCCATGTTAATTTCGTAACCTCCCCATAATAAGTCAATGGGGAAATATACAAATGCTTCCTATTTCAAGGATAGGCATGATATTAGTCAAATTACTTCTGGATCATGTTATTATAGGATATTCTTGATGATCCAAGTGTACCTTTTGTTCAGTGACCCCTATTGAGTCATTTGAGGTCATGCGAGGTCACCATCAACTGTTTTGTCAATAACTCGCGACATAATACAGATAGAGAAGTAAAACAGACATCAATGTGTTTGTCTCGTCGAGATACGTCTTCATATATGCAACATGCCCTACTTGGGTCACCACTTGACCTTGACCTGAGGTCAAATTTTTAAGTTAACTTAACAAGGTAACCATGTATATCATTTGACGCACCTTGACAATATAAACACAATGGCTCAAACGGTTTTTCGTTATCTTTATTAAGTAAAAAGTTAATAGCGAAAAACGATTTGAAAAACGGCATTTTTTCGTTTTTTACCTCTGGAGCCTCAAATGTTGACCTGAGATCAAATTTGAGGACACCCTACCGATTGAAAATTTCACTGGCTGACGTTCCTTTTTCCGTTTGTTTCTAACTAGCATCGTTTCTGAGATATATGGGAATTTCTGGAGCGATGTCCTAAAACATAAACAAACTGGAAAATTTGACCTTTGATGACATCTGGTGACTTCAATTTTGACCTGACCTAAAACAATAATGAGTACTTTCGATAGAACATGTATCAAGCTATCAAATGCTGTTTGTTGATTCTCGCTACGTAGCGTAGTTTTTGAGATATCAGGGGAGAGGGCGGAAATCAACCCCCCTGCAGTACGTGTTCGGCGCAAAGCCCCTGCAGTGCGTGTTCGGCGCAAAGCCCCTGCAGTGCGTGTTCGGCGCAAAGCCCCTGCAGTACGTGTTCGGCGCAAAGCCCCTGCAGTACGTGTTCGGCGCAAAGCCCCTGCAGTACGTGTTCGGCGCAAAGCCCCTGCAGTACGTGTTCGGCGCAAAGCCCCTGCAGTACTTGTTCGTCGCAAAGCCCCTGCAGTGCGTGTTCGGCGCAAAGCCCATGCAGTACGTGTTCGGCGCAAAGCCCCTGCAGTACGTGTTCGGCGCAAAGCCCCTGCAGTACGTGTTCGGCGCAAAGCCCCTGCAGTGCGCGGGTTAATACGAAAACCGGAAAGAGGAGGAGCAATATCCTTATCAAATGGACGATATTTATCATTCAGGTATATTCATACTTTATGCAAGCATGCCCATTGGCGGATCCAGAACGTGGTTGGGTGGGGGGGGGGGGAGGGGCACGGGTGGTTTGGGAGAGGGGGCAATTCCCCAAAAGTCTCACACAATTCTGAAAAATCATCGGATTTCGCTTGCTTATGCATTGATAGCTGATTTAAAACAAACTTTCCTTGGTCAATTTTAACATGTTTTTGTTTAATCGACCTTCTCCTTGAATATACCTAAGTAAGAAATTAAAATTTGTTTTACATTTGCATTCGGCACAGCCCTTCATCAGATGTATTGCAATCGAAAACAAAATATGATGAAGGGCTGTGCCCGAATGCAAATGTTAAATAAAGTTTAATTTCTTACTTTGGTACATTCAATGAGAAGGTCGATTCAAAACAAAACATTTGGAAATATATTCATGCTCCTTGCACAAGCACTACGATAAATTTTCTTGGTAAAAGTTGCTTAGATTTTCTTCTATATCAGGAAATGTGTCAATTTTGCGCCGATTTCAGGCGGTTTGGAGGGGGCCATGGCCGCTTTGCAACCCCCCCCCCCCGGATCTACCAGTGAGCATACCACACTCTACAACACAGGTGTAAAACACAGACACAGGCCACAGACACCTATGAGATTTCCTTATGTGTCATGAGGTGCGACATATGCACTTGTAATATTGTTCTGCAAACGCCTGTCAATTTTTACTAACATCGATGTTAAACAATGAGCAAACATACAAAAAGCAAACATACCAAATGAAAAAGCAAACATACCAAATGTACCAAATGTACATACCAAATGTAAACAACAAACAAAAACAAAAAGCAAACATACCAAATGTGATGCAAGTGAAACAAAATTATTACATGAGTTCGGTGTCTTTCTGGTGAGAGAACTATCGGCAATTACAACAACATTAGACCATGCTCTATTTCAATCTGCCACGCCTTTTTGGGAGAAGTTAAATATTCTGACCGCTTTTTTCGTGACCGACAAAAAAGCGACGACTCGTAGCGCTGGCAGCTCCGACCTGACATGTCCGTTTGATCATGCTCCGGAAACATTGGTGAGTCAGGATCTGTACTTTCAGTCCCCGAACTGGATGTGAGAGCAGCAGTTTCCACGCGAGGCCACACGCTGACCTTCACATTAAATGTCTAACCATCCGCCCCCAAGCGGGGAAAGTCTCCACATCACTTACCTGGCACGTGGCACGTGACACGTGTCATCCTGGCACGTGTAATGCCAGACGTGATGATGTTCTTACATGATGATGATGTAAACATTCGTAGGATCTGAGGGTGAAGGCAGGCATCTGAGGTTGCAGTTTGCAGGATCTGAGGTTGCAGTCAGGTGCCTCCTGGCTCTTAAACTGTGGCAGCAGGTATATGCCAGCTATAACGCGCACGACTTTTGAAAGCAAGTCAAGGACTATAAGACAATTATGTAATTCACATGTCGACATCCTTGTGACCCAGCAAATATCGCGATATAAATTGTATGAACATGTGACACCCTTCTCCTTTCCTAACAATGTCGTACCTTGGCCGTCAATATCCAGTTTGTGATCGTTTCATTTCCCTCGACACTCTGGTCACCGCCTACGCCCACCGCGCAGCACACAATTCGAAGGTAGACTGACCCGCAGAACACGGTGATGTGGTAGGTAGGCTGACCCGCAGAACACGGTGATAAGATCTGCTGACCCGCAGAACATGGTGATAAGATCTGCTGACCCGCAGAACACGGCGATAAGATCTGCTGACCCGCAGAACACGGTGATAAGATCTGCTGACCCACAGAACACGTTGATAAGATTTGCTGACCCGCAGAACACGGTGATAAGATCTGCTGACCCGCAGAAAACGGTGATAAGATCTGCTGACCCGCAGAACACGGCGATAAGATCTGCTGACCCGCAGAACACGGTGATAAGATCTGCTGACCCACAGAACACGGTGATAAGATCTGCTGACCCGCAGAACACGGTGATAAGATCTGCTGACCCGCAGAACACGGTGATAAGATCTGCTGACCCGCAGAACACGGTGATAAGATCTGCTGAACCGCAGAACACGGTGATAAGATCTGCTGATGGCCTACGCCCACGTTTTCGTCGAGCAATGCTACGATCTGATAAACTTCGCCACGTGCGTGGCAAACGTTTCCATACCACTGAGATGGAGAAAAAAACTCGACGATTGCAACCACGCTGATTTTATGCACATGTGTGAGGACATCTTAAAAGCTTTCTACCAAAAAATAGTATTGAAGTCACGTCTGCATGCTCTCAGTCCCTGTAAATAATGCATATTCTGATCTAAGTTTTTTTCTTCTCTCTGTCTTAACTTCGTACCAAATGAACAGCCGTTCATATGGTCACGATGTGCTTCAGTGGGGAAGTTGTTAGGGGCCGTGTTTTATTTGTGCATATTGGACAGCGTATTACCAGTGAATGATAAGCGTAGGTATATACATAGGTATTCATTTTACAATTGTACTTCACAAAGTAACACTTAACATAGTAACACTTAACAAAGTAACACTTAACAAAGTAACACTTCACAAAGTAATACTTCACAAAGTAACACTTAACAAAGTCACACTTAACAAAGTAACACTTAACAAAGTAACACTTAACAAAGTAACACTTAACAAAGTAACACTTAACAAAGTAACACAATGCAGTATGCTATAAGTTCCGTCTGCGTTTCAGGTGTTCTGTCAGGTGGACAGTGTGGACGCTGCTGCGGGACGTTGGTCGCTCCGGTCGGCTGCCGAACCGCTCAGTCTTTTGACACGGGTCCAGTCCAGCTCTGATGGCTCCGCCCACCTGAAGGTCAAGGTCACAGCACCTGTTGTCTGCAGGAGCGGAGACGTCTGCCACCTGCGTCTCAGGCTGGCACAGGCCGACAGTAAGTATGCCGAGACTAGGTGGCTAGCTTGGGACCAATCTGTCAGAATTGACGCAAAATGCATCAAATGTCCTGACCCGAGTAGGTGAACCCTTGGTTTTCTTTCAACACTTGAGGTAGGACATGTGCATGAATGCAATGTTGAGTTTGTGTCCATTGATTACTTAATCGGACCTCGCACATGGCATTATGGTGCTTCCTGTACAAGGTCGTCACATTTCAAAAACTGAGACGCACAGTTGCCACTTGCCAATGACATGTCGGACTGAAGAGCAGTTTGTCGGCAGATGCATGTAAAACAGGAATGTTCGTATTTTATTCAGTCTTATGACATGCGCGATTTTATATTGCTTCTGTTTATGGCCTTTGCTTTGTTTTATGTTTGGTTTTACATCGTTTATTCATGCCTTTATAGCACTTTAGAAGTCATAGCATCCACACTGGCCGGCACTCATAGTATAAGTTTCCGCCAATAACCACGCGGAGGTCATTTGGTTAACTTATGTTGACGATAAAACTGTTTATATTAGCTCTGACAACTGAAAGCAGACAACTAACTGGACGTAAATGGTTACCATATACGAAAATGCATCGTTTACACACGTGGAATGAAAGAGCAAGTTGTGGGGATTTCTGAAAATATTAAATATTTACCTGATAACGAAGTCCTTGAAACTTTAGAAGGAACTGCTTAATTATTGTGTTCGTGATAACCTTTGGAAGCGTTTAGCATTGCATATGGATTGAACTGCATATTGCATGTCATCTAACTGTGCATCAAATTTGCCATATTGATCAAATGTGTTGCACGATAAAATCGAAATTTTCAACTATAAATGTTTAACAACAATGCAAATGCACCAATGCATGCATTGTTCAATTCAACGATGATTAATACACATTATCTTTTTTAGACACGTCAACAGGGCCTCGGCTAACATGTTAACTGGGGGGCCAAATACCCCGCAGTGACCGCTGGCTGGTCCCCCAGTGACAAAATTTTGGCCCTGCAGTGGGAGCAAAATTCGTAGGTAAAAATACAAATGTATGGGCTGTAAAATAGATAAACGCGTCACTGAAGCATGCTTTCCAATTAAAACCAGTAAAACACCGTTTGCATCTACCTAGAGTAGCTTTGGAGATCTTGAGGACCAATACCCGCCCCTCGTCGCGTGGGTCGATATTGTTGGATTGCATGGATTGCACTGATTGAAATAATAATTTGATGAGGAGTTTCTAATTGCTCCGACTATTTTATCCTCGCCTAACGAAAAAGTTTTTCTTAGTCGAAGATGAAATGCCTCACAAAATTAACTACTAATGTTTTTGTTTTACGGTGTAAGGGATATGATGTCTCAAATTCAGCCCTTGGCCCCACTGGAGCATCCAGAACGTCCAAAACATCGGTTTGAAGGACTGTCTCAAAACTCGTCTGACTTTGTTTGTTGTCTGGTCAGCTGGGGTCTTTTGAGGTCACCACCACTTTCTGCCAATAATTATTAATGACATACAGATAGAGACATGAGACTGACACCACCGTGTTTATCTCGTCGAGACACTTCCGTAAATGTGCAACATGACTGTAGCGGTCAGCGCTGGCCTGAACGTTCCAGACTACGCAGTTGTTGATCTGTCCCCGACCCCGCCTCGTACCAGTACGCGCGTGCCGCTGTCTGATTGGTCACCCGCGCGCTGAGTGGTAGGAGCGGGCCGGCGAGACCGGAGCGCCAGTGACCTGTAAACCGTATATGACCTCGTATGACAGAATACAGACGGACGCCCCAGAGGACAGTCGTGTGCGAGAGTACGGAGCACGGACAGTGAGTGACGGTCGCGGACACTTCATTCTGGCGACGAGGACGAGATAGATTCCAGCTATGAACGTCGAGGGTGTGTCGCCGCCGTCCCCGTTCCTGGCTCGACCTGGGAAGCCACCAGTGCCGTGGCGAGACTGGATCTTTAGTTTCAACAACTACCTGACTGCCCTGGGTGGACAAGCCTCCTGCTGCACTGCAGGAGGCTTGTGGACCGAGAGGAAGACGGCTCTCCTGCTGCACTGCATCGGAGCTGAAGCTCAACGCGTCTACCGCACTCTGCCGGCCGAACCGAAGAGGGAGGGCGAAGATGAGTTCAAAGCAGCGCAGAGACAACTCGTCAAGTTTTATGAGCCGCAAGTAAATGTCATCGCTGTGGCGGCCCTGCGCAGGGCCGCTGCGCCACGCCGTGGTGTGGCGGCCCTGCGCAGCCTAACGGTGAGCTGCAACTTCGGCGCAATGACCGACGATATGATTCGAGATCAAGTTGTCGAGGCGACCCTGCACCCAACTCTTCAAGAACGATTTCTGCAGGATCGGACTCTGACTATGGGCCGAGTCACGGAGCTGGCGGAGGCCTACGAGCGGTCCCGGCGAGAGGCTAGTGCTATGACCGGGTATTCGGCGCCGCCCACAGCGACCGGAGCGCAGCCGCTGCATCAGCTGACAGACGCCCGCCGGCGCCGCTGGCATGAGGCCGCGCCTCGACCCTCCACGGGGTCCGCCCGCCAGCCAGCCGACACAAACCGCCGTCCTGCCCCTGCAGCGAGCCCGCAGACCGACACGTGTCGCAGCTGCGGGTGGCGCCGGCACGTGAATCGTGACCGGTGCCCTGCCATCGGCGCCGCGTGCAGACAGTGCGGTCGAACCGGTCACTTCGCCGCCGTCTGCTGGTCTGTTGGGCAGAGCGCCGACAGGACATGTTACGACTTAACTGTCCTCTGCTGCACCGCACCCAACACCGACAAGATGACGTGTGAAGTACAAGTTGAAGTTCCTGGGATCACAAAAACCGTGACGCTCCAGGTAAACACAGGTGCGACGGTTTCTGCCCTCGGTCTCGCTCTCGCCAGACGTCTCTTCAAGGGCAGCTCTCTCAACAGGACGTCTGCTCGTCTGTTCGGGTTTGGAGACCACCAGCTGGAAGTGCTTGGCACTTTGCTAGCTCTAGTGACCTACCGCGGACGGAGGGCCGACGCGGAGTTCTTCGTCATCGACTCGCAAGGCGACGAAGCCGTCACGGGTCTCGACCTGCTGAAGCAGCTGGACATCAGCCCGCGCCCAGCGACCGGCGCCATCGACCAGCTGGCGGTAGCTGAGGACCCAGTGGTCTCAGCACCATCGTTGCCTCAGCCCGACCCTGGAGAATTGCACTCACTGGGAGCTGTCCATGGCTACCAGCACAGGATCATCCTCCGTCCTGGCGCGGTGCTAACGCGACACAAGCTCCGCCGACTGCCATACTCCGTTCGCGCCGAAGTAAGCCGCGAACTGGATCGTCTTCAAGAGGAAGGCGTCATCGAACCGGTCGAAGTCAGCGACTGGGTTCATCCGATGGTCGTCAGCAGGAAGAGGAACAGGAAGCTGCGCCTCTGCGTTGATCTGAGAGACCTCAACCGTCAAGTCATTGTCGAGGTTCATCCTCTACCGACGGCAGAAGAGCTGCAGGACCAGCTGAGAGGCAACTTCTTCACGGTTCTTGATCTTCAGAGCCGCGTATCATCAGCTGGAGCTCGAGCCTGCTTCCCGTCAGCTCACCACGTTCCTGACGCACCAGGGCCTCCGACGATTCACGAAGGTCCCGTTCGGCCTGGTCTCGGCGGGAGCTGCGTTCCAGAGGCTGCTGGACAACCTGCTGGACGACATCCAGGGGTGTGTCCATTACATAGACGACATCGCAGTCGTGGGGAAGTCGCAAGACGAGCATGACGACCGTCTGCGGCGCGTGATGGTCAGACTGGAGGAGGTCAACACCTGACTGTCAACAGAGAAAAGTCGGTGATCTGCAAACCAGCTGTCGACTTATGTGGCTTCACGCTGTCTGCAGCCGGAGTCAAGCCGCTGCAGTCTCAGATTAAGGCCGTGACCGAGGCACCGCCGCCAGAAAACGCCAAAGAGCTGAAATCGTTCTTGGGGATGTGCGGCTGGTTCCTCCGCTTCGTCCCCGGGTACGCCGAGACCGTCCGTCCGCTGTAACAGCTGCTGAAGAAGGGCAACAAGTTCATCTGGGACGACACAGCAAGTCGAGCATTCAGCGAGATCAAGCTGAAGATCGTTCGGAATCCCACGCTGCTTCCGTTCGTGACGTCCGACGGTAGCGGCAAAGGTGATGGAGCTGTACTCGCCCAGCTGAGCCCAAACGGACTAGAAAACGCCGTAGCATTTTGATCTCGTGCGTTCTCTCCAGCCGAGCAGCGATACTCTGTCTCAGAGATCGAGGCTCTGAGCGCCGTCTTGGCTGTATAACGCTGGAAGCTGTATCTGTGGGGGCGTCATTTCACGCTCCGCACGGATCACTCGGCGCTTCAGACTCTGGCTCTCGCCCAGTTTCTCAGGTAGAGCGGGCGCCAGGATCGCACGCTGACAGGCACGCCTCCTGCCGTACGCGTACACCGTCCAGTACGTGCCTGGCCGTCACCTGACTCCTGCGGCAGACGCCCTCTCCAGGATGCCAGTTCCTGCAAACGAAGCTGACCTTCGAGCAGACGACTCCGCTGAAGAAGAGAAAGTGATCGCTCTTCTGGACGACGAGCTCGGCTGCGTGCTGGCCGAACAAGAAATTCGCGCCGCAGCAGCCGCTGATCCTGACCTACAGAAGCTGCGCCGCCAGATCAAGACCGGATGGCCGGCCAACGCCAAGAACTGTCTACCAGAAGTTCAGCCTTATTACTTCAAGGTGCGACAAGAACTGTCGGTGTGGAAGAACGACGTCATCTTGAGAGGATCTCAACCAGTGGTCGTCCCCGTTCAGCTTCGGCGAAGATACCTGAAGCTGACGCACAGTGCGCACGACGGAATCGTGCGAATGAAGCAAAAACTGCGGAACCTGGCGTGGTGGCCAGGTATCAACCGGGAGGTGGAAGAGTTGTGTCGCAGCTGCTCCCTATGCCAGGGCAGCGACAAGGTTCTCTCTCATAGAGCGAGCTCCGCGCCCATGCAACCAGTCGCACTGCCCGACCATGTTTGGTCGAAGCTAGGTATTGATGTCGGCCCGATCAACGAAGCACCAGCGAGCGCCAGGTTCGCCATCACCCTGATAGACTACCGTAGCAAGTGGGTGGAAATCGGCCTGACGTCATCAGTAGAGACTGAAGAAGTCATCAAGTTCCTGACTCCCGTCTGGGCCAGATAAAGTTATCCAGACGAAATAGTGTTTGACAACGGAGCCAGTTCACGAGCAAGACGTTCAAGTCATATCTGGGGCTGCCTAGGAGTGAAACACACCAAATCGTCCGTCTACTGGCCGAGAGGGAACTCCACCGTCGAACGGTTCAACAAGACGTTCAAGTCGTGGATCAGCGGACGTCCCCCTGCATCGCTCATCGACGTAGTCCGCAAGAGCCTGACTCAGTACAGAGCTACTTCCCACACGACGACAGGGAAGTCGCCATTGGAACTACTCCACGGGGGCAGATGAGGCTTAATCTGCCGGTCATTCAGCCGTCATCAGGACAGGAAGACTCACGTCTGGCGTCTCGTGTCTGGCTCCGGCAGCAGTCCAACAAGACGGCGTACGACCGCCGACACGGAGCGGTGATGCCGGACATCACGGAGGGTGACTACGTCTGCGTGAAGCGTCCGGGACACCGATCGAAGACGTCTCGTCTGTTCACGTCCCCGATACGAATCACCAAGCGCGTCGGCCGTGCCACGTACCGTCTGGCTGACGGTCGGACCTGGAACGCCGCTCATCTGGCACGTTTCCCCGCGGAACAGCCCGAGTCTCCGCTGGCGCGGCCGCCGTCTACATCAACCGCCGCTGAGCCTGGCGAGTCTCCGTCGACTGCGTCGACCCCTAGGGTCGTCGCGTCCGACCCGCCGACCTCGTCCGCTGCGGTCCCGGACGAGCCACAACCAACCGCCGCCGATCCCGACAGCGACCGTGAGCGAGGACCCAGGATGGGAATCGTGTACGTAAGCAGCCCGACCTTTATGTTCCATAGTGTTGCATTGGAACAGCGAATGGTAGAAGTGCCAGAGATTCGTTCTTGTATCCCAAGTTATATTTTGTGAGGGGGAAATGTGTAGCGTTCAGGGCTGGCCTGAACGTTCCAGACTTCGCAGTTGTTGATCTGTCCCCGACCCCGCCTCGTACCAGTACGCGCGTGCCGCTGTCTGCTTGGTCGCCCGCGCGCTGAGTGGTAGGAGCGGGCCGGCGAGACCGGAGCGCCAGTGACCTGTAAACCGTATATGACCTCGTATGACATAATACAGACGGACGCCCCAGAGGACAGTCGTGTGTGAGAGTACGGAGCACGGACAGTGAGTGACGGTGGCGGACACTACAATGACCTACCTGGGTTACCGCATAACCTGGGATGATCTTGACCTGAGGTCAAAATTTAAATTTGACCTAACCCGATCATTATGGACATGGTTCGAGGCGCATGACGAGAAGAGCGGGATAACTGCAGAATACCTTTATATCGTTTGCCTATATATTTATGAGAGAAGAAGTTATGTACTTCTTTGACAAAAACAGTGTGACCTGTGGTGACCTGGAACCTATACTATCGACCTGATCTAAAAATGGAGTACACCCAAGCAATTACACATTTAAGACCTTTCCTTTGCTTTCAGTTTGTTCCTCTTCCTAGCTATCGCAGTAGTTATTTGAAATATTTGGGGGTTTCTGGAGCAAATTTATTTTTAAAAAAATTGTCCTGTGGTGCCTGGTGGTGATCTCAATATTGACCTGAACAAAACATAATCGAAATACTTTCGACATGAATTTAGACGAAATATCTAACGGAATTTTTGCATTATGCCTAATCCGCCGAGTTCGAGGGTGCGTTCAGAAGCCTCCCCTGGCACGACTAACGTGGCACCGAGCACCGGCAGGGCGTGGGTTAAGAACTGCTTTAACCCTATTTGTAACAGGGGGGGGGGGAATCCGCCCCCTCATGTTTTTCGCAGATATCTCCAGTACGGCTGGGAGCAGGCCCATGAAATTTTGGGACTTTTCATAGAATTAAATACCGCATTTGGAGTAAAAAATTTGAGTTCTTAAACTGAACAGAGGCGGTTCCAGTGGACAGTTTTGGGTGGGTTCGGAGGCGACATTTCGCGATAATACGGAAATGCGATCTTCACGGTTTCTTCCTAACTGCCTCAAGTATGAAGGAGTTACATCGGTTTACGGTGATTGCAACAAGTGCAAATTAGTTGATGTTAATGAAATATCATAAAAATTGCATGGCAGAGGCGGTTTCAGGGGCTTGAAAAAAAGGGGGGGGGGGTTCCAGGAAGTGTTCAATGCTTGGCGGGAAGCCAATAGACCGGTGTACGGAGCATTTATAGCTATCAAGATGTAAAAGATAGCTTCTGCTTCCATTATTTGCATAATTTATTACATATAGAGTTTCAGGGGCGTGTTCAGGCACATGAAAATAGGGGGGGGGGGGTGACTGGCATGGTGATGACGATATGCCAGCGATAACGGCGCAATAGACGTTTAGGTTATAATGATATATGCACATATGAGGCCATAAAATGGAATAAAGTCATTTTTTTTGCAGAGGCGTGCTCAGGAATGGAAGAAAGGGGGTCATATTATTGCAAGGAAACAAAGAGGCATGGGCGTACAATGACATAACATACTGCAGTTTTCGGATGAAACACGCACCACAGGCTAATCTACGAATTATTATAGGATAACAGGCGAGTCCAGGTAGGGTGAAAAGTGGGGTAAGCAATGTTAATTGAAGTTGTAAGTGAAATAGTCACTGTTGACTAGTTAGTATCATAATAGCGGATAATATACTTATCAAAAGGTCTCGCGCCGCCCCAGTTTGGATCCTGGATACGCGTATGATGAAGTACAACATGTAAAAAGGAACTATCTACGATCAGTAACATATTTATAGTGCTGGGTAGCAACTTGTCTACGGTTATTTTTTCTCTCTCCAATTTGACCTCCCTTTTTCACTAACCTGGTACCGCATATGGCACAAAATATGATTTATCACTGTTTTGTCTAATGTCACAATCACATACCATTTCATTTATCAAAAAACAACATAAAAATGGTTTTATTACGCATTTACTTCACCGCCATATTGAGTGACCTGCACACGCCTATGATTTTTTGGATTTTCAAATGTCACCGTCCAATATATCAATTACCAATTCAATCTCTATCGATTCCTATTAGTTGTGTTAAAATCGGTCGATAAACATGAAAGCTATGTTGGATCAAAAATACCACTAAAATTTGTAGTTTTCCCCCTGTTGCCCCCTATCCAAAATTTAGATTTTGTTATTATTTATAAATGTAGATCGTGTTGAGGGGAACCAAACACCGTTTCATTTGTGAAAATCGGACGGGTAGATCTCGAGATCTCCGGGGGGGGGGGGGGGAATCCGCCCCCCTGTTACAAATAGAGGTAGCCAGGAGCCTGTTACAAATAGGGTTAACCCTCGCCAGTGCAAGGGGGGGGGGGGGGGTGATGCCACCCCCTCGGTTTTCGGGAATAACTTGCGTAAATATCAACCGATTGCGTTGAAAATTTCAGTACCCTACTTGTGAACAATTTAACACATTCTGCAAACTTTTCAGTTGTAGGTCACACAACCCGTAACATTTTACCTGTTTTCAAGGTCGTGTCAGGCGCAACTGGCGTCCCGTAGTATTGATCCTTGTAACTTGTGCACTTTCATAGTGTTTGTTGTTCAGGAGCATATGAACAGGTGTTTCCAGGTGACAGTTGTGGTTTCCATTGATATTGTGACCTCGATTGACCTTCTTAACCGAGGTCAACCGAGGTCACTGACCTCCGATGGCCTTATATTACTTTTTTGGCTTCTGGCAGTTTTTAGGACATTTTGTGACGCGGAGTTCAAATATGGGATCCATTTTACATAAGGATATGTTCCACTGGGGTCATGCGCCCCAACAGGTCAACCGAGGTCACTGAACTCAAATGACCTGACTTGACCTGACAAGACCTTTTTGGAATTTGGCAGTTTCTAGGACATTTTGTGACGCTGATTTCAAATTTGGCACCCATTTAGCATAATTATATGCTCATTCGCGATTCTAGCTCGATTAAATTCAATTTATACGCATTTACAATTTGGTTGAATTTTGGGTTATTGACATGACCTCATAGGTCACCTAATGATCTAGGACCTTACAATCGGGTATCAATGGCTTCCTCTCGTGACAAGTAACACGCTCGTTTTTGAATCGAAGCTCTAGCCCAATTAGGCGCGAAACGCTATTGGGGTTCGTGCCCCCCCCCCCCCCCCCCCCCCCACCGCGAGGTCAAGCACTGATCGGACGCTGTATGGGCGAGGGTTAAAACAAACTCTTCCTTGTATAAGCTGCTTAGATCTTCCTGTAAAATCAGGAAATGTGCTAATTTTAGGCCAATTTCAGTCGTTTTGGTAATGTATGGCGCCGATGGACCCCTTCGATCCGTTCCTGTTCGGCCCCCCAATCGTTTAAAAAATCAACACGGCTGGCGTGAACCTTTGTCGATGTGTATGTTTATATTTCAAATCTGTATTCAGCTTGATTATTGTATTACTATACTATTTCATTTCTAGTTTGCAATTATTTTTTAGTCATGATCACACCTAAAGTATTGTATCAGTATAAGTATGCTTAACCATATGCCTTAGCAACATTTTCTCGAACTGGCCCCCCAGTGAAAATTCCTTAGGCGAGGCCCTGCACGTCAATATGTTCCTTGTTCCTTGGTGGTAGTTCCTTGGTGATAGACTGTACCGAAAAGTAGGCGTATCATCCGGTACAGCCTAGATCAACGCTATTGTACAAAAGTACGAACTGCAGCTCAAAATTTATAAAAGGTACTGATTCATGATCAAGATTAACACATCTAGGTAACTACGTTAGCTCTGTGCTACTCCGTATAAAAATATTGCTGCAGCTGGTATATTTCAACAAACTACACCGGTGCATGTATTGTGTTTGACGGAATATTTGTTTTATACACTTCAAACATGAACACAGGACACTGTTGGCCTATTTTGACTCCGTGTATGATCAAATATATGATCAAAAGTATGATTGTTTCTACTTTCTAGGTCCATGACGTGTCAGCCATCTGTCATTACGTCGTTTCACTCGTTTCAGATCCGGATGATATGGGAGCTCCTGTTCTTCTGAGCCGATGTGAACTCAGTTTGAACTGCTCCAAAGGTCACTGTCGCCAGGAAGATGAGCCTATCCTGGTGACAACGCAGGCAAGTTAGCTGTCTGGAACTGTGTTTCAAACTGGGATTTTGCTTGCTGAACAAGAAGGAAGCGAAACTATACTTGGTAAGACGTATAAATATGCTAATGACATACACAAGGGCTGATATGTTCATTATTATTGTCATAGTTCAGCAGGCTGTTGGAGCAGCCCATAATTTTGTCTCACAAGGTATGTGTGCTGCATTTGCCATTTTCATCATGCAATAAAGGAGTGTCGCCCGGAAATACTGATGATGATGATTAGAGCTTTATGCCGCCTCAACTTCTTGGCTATGTGGCGCCCATAACAATCAAATAAACACACAGCCGGGAAACAAAGCAGTTAGGTGGCACACAAACTGCAAACGTAGGCCTCGGAAAACATCAGAAAAGCTAAAAAAGGAACATCACGACACTGGCAAACAAATCATAAGAAATAGTGTAAATATGAGTTTGAAAGGCGTCCGTGACGCAAAGCGAGCTAGCGCTGGGTAGGTGCGGTACCTATAAACCTGCGAAAACATCCAAATTGGGCAATCAGAAACAAGAAGCTGGCGACGGCGAGCAATCACAGAAACAGAAACTATGTGAGACGCGAAACGGAGCCAGGTGAGAAATGCAACACCAATCAAAACAGTCAGGAGGTACCGGAATTAGAGCCCTTCATGGGACACATTTTCAGCCCCCATCCGGTTACATTTTCAAAAATGGCCCCATTTCCACCCATTTCCATCCCGTTCCATGGGTTCCATGGGAATTCCATTCCATGAAGGGCTCTAACCGGAATGGTGCGTCTAAGCTGGAGCGCAGATGACAGTAAAACCAATACGAGTCATGAATGCTAAAACTTGCTCGAGGTGTCTAGACTCTAGAACAGACATGTGCCATGGCCCCCAGACGTTTTACCATTGAATGCAGATTGTGACAACGGACAATGCGCTATAGCACTTAGGCGCATTGCAACGTATTGCTCCTTACTTACTTCTTCACATGTACGTTTTTCCATTGATCAAAGTATCAGAACACCGTGAAAATAGCCAAAGATCCTATGGATCCTACGGATCTAGGATCTGTAGAATCCATAGGATCTTTGGCTATTTTCACGGTGGTCCGATACTTTGATCAACGGGAAAAACTTACATATGAAGAAGTATGTAAGGAGCAATAAGTTACAATGCGCCTAAGTGCTGTAGCGCATTGTCCGTTGTCACAATCTGCATTCAATGGTAAAACGCCTGGGGGCATGTCCCATCTCTGCTCTGGAGTGTTGGCGTATCAGCCCGCTTACTGTGCAAGTGATGTCTCGTCCGAAGAATGCAGCGCGCTCAGCCACCATTCCTCGGCACGTAGTGAGAACGTGTTGAACACTCAGTCGGTCCACACAGCGCGGACATGTCGGTCTATCATCGCCACATAGCAAGTAGTGATGAGTCCCATAGGTGTGGTCAATACGTATCTGCGACAGAGGGCAATCTCGTGTCGCCTGGGGCCCCGCAAAGATGACGACCAAGCTAGCCTTGGCTTAATCGTCCTCAGTTTGTTATCGCCCGCGAATACCATTCCATTTTCTATGTTCATACCGGTTTTCCCACATGTTAAAGCCGATAATATTCCCAACCTGTAGTCAATCGTCAACCATATACGCTTGAACTTTCACCTTTTAACCCGCGCGGCGCTGGGGTCTCCAGCCGAATGCGCGGCGCTGGGGGGGGGTAAATTTTACCCCCCCCCCCCTCGTATCTTCCGAACCAATAACTGCAGCGAGACGCGCAATGCGGCGATCGCAAGCTCTCAACGAGAAGAATCGAATGCATACTCGAAATTCTTAACATAAGGTCACATGTCAGGTCACGGTCAGGTCAAATGTAAAATGTAAGTATTTGAGTTTTTGGGCTATACTTTCCATCCAAAGCCTTATATTGCAACTATTATCTCGCAAAGTGCTCCAGAGTGTATAATGCATTTCCTGCATAAGTAAAAGTGAAATTGTAAGCAAAGGTCAAGGTCAAGGTCAGGTCACACAAGGTCACAGGTCTACGAAAGCCATGCGACACATGTTGTATGGGTTATTTTACACGTATAATTCGATAGAAGCAGCCATTTTCACAGCCTGACAACATATAATCGTCCTCAGGTCAAGGTCAGGTCACAATAAGGTCAAAATTTGAAATTGATTAATCTAAATAAAACATTGCATGTTTCTAGACTAGTTTTGTCTTCGAAATACAGTGGTGGCATTTATTTGTCTGTATCTGGTCAGTAAAAGCCAAAAAATGCTATTTTTAAAAATGACGTCATGAGTTACTTGTTCTTAGAGAGCCATAAGTCAGTCAAAAATAAAGAAATTGCTTTGAAATTTGGTTTGAACATCGTTAATACTCGGTTCTCTAATATATCTTCCGTTTTTTTAAAATCTTCAAACAAAAAAACTTTTGTGGAAATTCTTCCCCAAAAATCAGTTTTTTGCATTTTGGGGGTCAAAAACCCAAAATGTTGAAAATCTGAGACAGCCATGTCAAATACAATGTTATTTCCTTTCTTTTGACGCCTTTTATTTGCAATTTGCAGTAACACGTTATTTTCTACGATTTTTCAAATATTTAACGTTTTTTTCACCAAAAATGACATGGCATGACGTCACTTAAACGTCATTATCTGCCACAAATTTTCACGAATTAAAAAAACAAAAAGTTCAGAAGACGTAGAATTGATGCACCATAAGCTACCGTAAGTTTCACTTTGATATCTGTCATAGTTGTCAAGTTATGGAGAAAATCCGGGGGGGGGGGGGTAAAATTTACCCCCCCAGCGCCGAGCGGGTTAATACTGTTCCTTGAGGCAGGTCACTCGTTTTCGTTTTCGCCTTCGCTACTGTTTCCGGTCTACAAAATACAGAAGTTAGGTACTAAAATGTCATTTGATGAGACCTTTATGAGAAACTTTTGTTGCACATTACGAATATTATAAATCTACAAGTCTGTTCAACCAAAATAACCAAACGAAATGCTCCTGCTCTGAACATCCAGAAGGTCCATCTGTTTCATTACATGCTTGCCAACTCCAGGCGTATTACAGCGCGACATGAAACGCTATTAATGTATTTGTGTCTGCCTAATGGTGTATGACTACTCTTATCTCGCCAATAGCATCCTATCACTGACATTTCCAGTGGCCGTCGACCGCGGCAGACATCAGCTCACTGATGCAAATGCAAATCCTGGACTACTCGGAGCTAAGTTATGTGTGGAAGGGCTACCAGCCTCCGCCATTCCGCCTCAAGGTAACGATCACGGCGTGTGTCCAGACTGATAAACGATAGTAATATTTATGATCGTCAAGCCAGCATAAGCTTGCCTTTTTCATTGCTGTTTTGTGGAAAAGTTCTGGAGAATATGAAAGCACAAAATTAGTTGCGAGGAAACTAAGGATGACATGCAGTCAAGACCAATATCGACGTCAATGCATGACGTAGCCACCAGAAATAACGCTAGGCACTCACGGTTGTATTAATGTATGAATAATGTATGAATCTGCCAATGACCAGTCTCCTCGCGGCTCGACATGTGTCGGTTACAGGTGGCAGCGGGGCCCGACATGTGTCAGCTGGTTACGGCCAATCACGTCATTCGCTTTGATGGCTCACTCGGGAACATTTCCGAGTCTGGAACCTTGCTGCTCTACGGCGATCTTTCGACAGGACTGGAGGTAATAATTCAGTCTTGCTGGTGCTAAGATCGTTTATATATTGTTGAAGTAAATATGGAAGTTCAACAATGCACAATCAATCATCTTTCCTCATGTATCCAAATATTGGAAGCATAAATTGTATTCTGGAATGCCAAGCAATATCAATCAATATCAGCGCTTTGTCCCATATTTTTCCAACCGAACATTTGCATTGATGCTCATGCATGTGCGCTTTTACCTGGTGACCTGCGCAGT
>JAXIVJ010009708.1:10000-49997 GCA_036785665.1 Chirona hameri | reverse complement strand
AGAGAGCGAGAGAGAGAGGGAGGGAGGGAGAGAGAGATAATATTTATTGTAACATACATAGTACAGTACAATATAATGTCGGGATTGGTGCAAAAGCGTTCAGAGGCCATTATTATAAAGATAAAGAACGCAAGGACAATAGTCTATTCGTCATTAGGACGGAAACGGTTTTTATAACGGTGGCGAGCAAAAAAGGAACGAGGGTGAAACAACGACAGCAGAATAACGCATCGAACGCAAGAAGGACGCTTCTCATTCTCATAGAAGTTCAACTGCGGCGATTATGACTCAGAAAAGTGCGCCATATTTGTAAATAACGCCGTTTGAAGCCGCGAGAAATAGCGCTGCTCCAGGGCACCGCTTTTTTGCAAAGCCCTAGATACTCTTTTTTGGTATCGGAGGCCAGAGGTCGGTCGCAGGTTACTTTTGATTCCCAGAAGACTGGGGATGCATAATATTATCCAAGGCTATGCAGGGATATTGTATTTATACGATTCATATTTCAGTTTAGTTTACCATTGTTTGTTACCAAGGGGTCATGGACGATGTGGAAGAATAAGAGAAAAGGTAGAGTCGTCAACTTTCCATGCACAGCCCGAAAGATGTGAGTACTTCCATGCCTGAAAGATGTGAGTACTTTGCCCGGTTTGTAACTGATCTTACTGATGTTCTATGTCATTCTCATTACCTATTACTTTGACATAAGTACTTCACCAATCTTCTCAGCTACTTAAATGATAAATGCACCATATCCACCAGCCTATGTCTCATACAGCCCAAAGTATTTGTCAAAGCTTTTGGTTAGAGCATGAGTGACTATCATGAGTCGCCATGGATCAGGATCATAATTTTGGTAATAGGGTAAAGGTTCAATCTCTGGTCACAAATAGACAGGACTTCATGTAACTAGTGATTAAAACAATACTAAGGCACAATAGCACCTATGCATTGCTCATAGCATTACGAATCCAGTATTTGGCAGCGTCCGAAGAGTGGTTTTTGAATGGACCTGTTATTTAAAAAATTCATATGACGTCACCAACCCAACTTTTCGCTTAAAAATAAAAGATCTTCCAAGATAAGCAATTTGTTTTGGAGAAGAAAAAAATCCTGAACATGTTCAGCTGACCTCGCCTGACATGTAGACATACAATTAAGTGTGATTTAACAACTTTCAGAAAAGGTGGGACAGTCCCTTTAATATTGGGTCAAACGATGACGTGTCAGGAGATGACTGATAGAACACGAGGGTGCATGTCAAGCTGAGATGCTGCTGGTTTTGTTAACTCATTTTGATGGGAATTCTACTAACAATATAATTATGTAGTGAGGAAGAAGCTTTTACAAGAGCTGGCCAAGACACTACATAATTTAGTGGCGACGAGGATGATATTTTGATGAGACACAATCTCATCGTTGTTGCCACTAAATTATGTAGTGTCTTGGCCAACCTCTTGTAAAAGCTTCTTCCTTACTACATAATTATATTGTTAGTTCTCAGCATCTAGCTTGACATGCAGCCTCAAGTTTGTTCAGCCATCTCCTGACACGTCAGCATTTGACCTGAGATTAATTCAGTGCACCAGATTCAACCAATCACATAACAGTCATAACTCGTCATCCATGCGCCACAATCGTCAAGGCTGCCAAAAACAGGAATGCTTTCATGCTAACATGCTCATGCTCATGGCAATTCTGGCGGACACTACAATCATTATGGTGGTTTAGGCAATGGTGACACGACTGTTAGGTTATATGGTGTATAATTATGTGCACAACCTTGATTCACCATTGCTAGATAATAAGCCTTTGTTAAGTCATGACGGAAGTGGTATAAGATGGTAATGGTAGGCTATACTGGATGATTGAGCAGCTCAAAGAACTTGTTTTGAGAGGTGTTTAAATCAGCTATCAATGCATAAGCAATCAAAATCTGATCAGGTTTCAGAATTGTGTGAGACAGCATCAAATTATATTAGCCATCTCCTGACACATCAGCATTTGACCTGAAATTAATTCAGTGCACCAGATTCAACCAATCACATAACAGTCACAACAGTCATCCATGCGCCACAATCGTCAAGGCTGGAATGCCTTGAATGTGTTTTGAGAGGCTACACTGAGAGATCTTACAAATTGCCACCAATGACTAATGATATTAATGGCTAGGCCGCCTGAGTAATCAGTACTGCTCCAAACATGGGCGGATCCAGGGGGTGGCGGGCAAAGGGGCCATGCTCACCCCAAACCGCCTGAAATCAATGCAAAATTAACACATTTCCTGATATAGAGGAAAATATAAGAAACTTGTACTAAGAAAAGTTTGTTTTAAATCAGCTATCAATCAAATTAGCAAGCAAAATCCGATTAGTTTTCAGAATTGTGTGAGACTTTTTAAGATTTGACCCCCAAACACCCGTTCTGGGATCCGTCTTTGGATCCAAAGCATGTATTCCTAGCCAAGTTGGAGTTGTTATCAACAGAAAAGGGCTATTTGCTCATTACGAATGGAAATTAGTCAAAAACACTAACATATATTTTGGCCATTGGCCAGCATTAATAGACTCATGACTTACTGATGATGTCCCATGGCCAAAAGTATCTTTTAGACATTGTTGCTTAATTATTATATGTAATGAGCAGAAGGTTGCTTCTGTTTTAAAATATTTTAACAATGCTCTGGTTAACATTTACTAAAAAATAAAATAACACCCTACAATTCTGCAATTGTTCAGCTAAGAACTACCTTTGGCAACTTAGTATGTTTTGATGGATATGTGCAGGCACATTATTAGTGTATATGGCTTTCCATGGATAAGCAACCATCTTGGCAAATTTTCACTGGAATCTGTACAGCCATCTAATGTATGCACATGTCAATTTCCTTGGCTCATCTCTATGGAGTCAACACAACAGCAGTGATTCATTGTGCACTCAATACAAAATTGGCTACGATTATGTTGAGATGAAAGGCACTATGTATTTACTGCATTTATTGAAGTCAAGGCTAGGAATATATTAATTTAGGTCTATACATAACATTTATATTTTTAAAAAAATCAATTTTGTACGAATGTTGTTTCTCATCTTCCATGCTAATGACATGGTTCTATCTAAAGAAGAAGAAAATTATTCACTCAGGGGTTCCAACTCAAAATAGCATAGTCTCAGAGGCATCAACACTGCCGCCCCCCCCCCCCCCCCCCGGCATGACCCAGGAACAATCTGCCCCCATATCAGCAGTATTTTAACATTGGTGAGCATGGGGAGGGGGGGGGGGGGGGAGCAAACACTGGTTGCCCCCGCCCCCACTCCAAATTGTGTGTCAGTGCTCATGTGTTCACTAACATGTTATCTTGCAAACTTAAATACACAATTATTGTTTGCATAGGACAATGCACCTTTTTAATGGCAGCATATCTGAGTTTGAGTACCCATTAAGTCCAGACTGTGATGTTTGTGTGTCTTCTCTATGTAGGAAATAGGCTTGATTGATCACTCAGATTGGTATGTGTTGTGATATAAATGTGTCATGTTTGATGCGTTACAAATTGTATGTTTTGTATCTGAGTTTGAGGTTGTTTTGTCTCATGAGATATCCTTGTCATGCTGTTCAACAAATGTTGTGATGCAAATTTGCTGTCTTTATACTTTTTTGGTTATTTTCCCCCGTTTTCTAATAAATTCAAAATCCGTCCATGCTTTCCTGTTTACTTTCTGTTAACTCTCCCCAAACATTACCTGTTTCCACACATTTCCTTTACATTCATGCTTCCTGAGAGAAGTTCAATTCCATGAAGGGCAGAAGGTATTGTTGGTCTTCTAAGAAAACTAGCTCAGATTTGAGTAGTACTACGAAATCTGACAACCTCAGAAAAGCCCAGTACTGATCACATTTTTCCCCTTCTCAGGTATGGCATTGTCAGAATCAATCTCATCTCCAGCCGTCGCCATCTCCAGCAGGTCACCATTCCCCTCAGCAGGCGGCGGATCAGACTTGCACATCTCCCCTTCGGCTGCAACTGGGTGGAAACGGCGGTGGTTTCGGCGGTGAATCTGGTGGCCATGCTCGTGCGCCGCGTGGCTCGAGGAAGGCGCCGGAGCAGACTCTGTTGCGCGGCGTCACGCAGCTAGCGCTCGAGGCGCTGTATTGGCTGTGCGTGGACGCAGAGAAGATGGGCCTGCTGCTGGTCCCGTCGCCCGGCTGGCGGCTGGGAGACTGGCGACTGGCGAGGCTTGACGGGCGCAAGTGACGGTGTTTTCGGCGGAGGTGGCGGCTGTGTTTGGGACTTTGCTAGCGGCGGCGATGTTTGTGCTTTGTATCCCCTGTCCCCGGATCCCTTGTGAAGTGTTAAACCATGACAAGATTACATATTTGTAAAGCATAAAGTGTAACTTTGCAATAAAACCTGTGGGGAAAACGCTCGCATTGTCATGTATGTAATCAGCGGTACTCAGTCATGTGTCACTTAGTCCGCGTGCTGATATACTAGGCTAGTCTGACCCCGGGGGGGGGGGGGGGCAAGGGGCCATGGCCCCTCAGGGATACCCTCGGTCGGCCTAAGGAGACCCTCGGTGGTCCTGAGGAGGCCCCCGGTCGGCCTGAGGCGCCTTCAGTCATGTCCGTGAAGTTAGTCAGCGTCAGATTCTGTTTTCTGCGCCGGCCTCATATTTTTACGCCATTTGGTCCTAAGGTCAGATCGAACCTGTTTCCAAAAAAAACAGGTCTGTTTTGACCTTACTGGTCTCATTCAAGGTCAAATTCAAGCTCCAAAGACGGGGAACGCTATAGCGCCCAAAGTTACCGTCCGACTGCGCCAAACATGTCCCAAACGAATCCATGTGCCCAGTTCCAGGATGACAATAATTTTCAGAGTTGTGCTCCGTGAACTTGAGGTAAAATTCAAGGTCAATGGACGGGGAACGCTGTAGCGCCCACAGTTACCGTCCGATGAGGCCAAACATGGTCTGAAACGATTAAGCGTGCCCAGTTCCAGGACGGCAAGGATTTTCAGAGTTGATCTCCGTGACCTTCAAGGTCAAATGCAAGGTCAAAGGACGTGATAGTCTGCATCAGATTCAGTTTTCAGCGTCGGGCACATTTTTACGCTATTTGGTCCTAAGGTCATATATAATCTCCTGTTTCCAAAAATCAAGTCTATTTTGACCTTACAGGTCTTCTTCAAGGCGAAATTCAAGCTGAAAGGACGTGGAGCGCTGTAGCGCCCCAATTTAGCGTCCGATCGGGCCAACCATGATCTCAAACGATTTAGCGTGCCCAGTTCCAGAACGGCAAGAATTTTCAGAGTTGATCTCCGTGACCTTCAAGGTCAAATGCTAGGTTAAAGGACGGGAGCGTCAGCGTCAGACTCCGTGTTCAGCGTCGGGCAAAATTTTGTACGACATTTGGTTCTAAGCTCAGATCAAACCTGTTGAAAAGAATCAGGTCCATTTGCACCTTACTGGTCTCCTTCAAAGTCAAACTCAACGTCAAAGGACGGTGAACGCTGTAGCGCCCTAAGTTACCGACCGATCGGGCCAAAAATGGTGTCAGATGATTAAGCGAGCCCAGTTCCAGGACAACATGAATTTTGAGAATCGATCTCCGCGCTGCAAGATCAACTTCAAGGTCAAAAGACGGAGGCGTCAGCATCAGATTCAGTTTTCAGCGACGGGCATATATTTTTACGCTATTTGATCCTAAGGTCAGATCGAACCTCCTGTTTTCAAAAATCAGGTATATTTTGACCTTACAGGTCTCTTTCAACGTCAAATTCAAGCTCAAAGGACGTGAAACGCTGTAGCGCCCCAATTTACTCTGCGATCGGGCCACAAATGATCTCAAACGATTCAGCGTGCCCAGTTCCAGGACGACAACAATTTTCAGAGTTGATATCCGTGACCTTCAAGGTCAAATGCAAGGTCAAAGGACCGGAGTGTCAGCATCAGATTCCGTTTTCAGCGTCGGGCACATATTTTTACGCCATTTGGTCCTAAGGTCAGATATAACCCCTTTTGCTAAAAAAAAATCAGGTCTCCTTCAAGGTCAAATTCAAGCTCAAAGGACGGGGAACGCTGAAGCGCCCCAATTTACCGTCCGATCGGATCAAAAATGGTCTCAAACGATTAAGCGTGCCCAGTTCTAGGACGACAAGAATTTTCAGAATATATCTCCGTGACTATCAAGGTCAAATTCAAGGTCAAAAGACGGGAGTGTCAGCATCAGATTTAGTTTTCAGCGTCAGGCACATATTTTTACGCTGTTTGGTCGTAAGGTCAGATAGAACCTCCTGTTTCCACAATTGAGGTCTATTTTGACCTTACAGGTCTCCTTCAAGATCAAATTCAAGGTCAAAGGACGGGAAACGCTGTAGCGATCAAAGTTACCGTCCGATAGCGCCAAAAATGGTCTCAAACGATTCAGTGTGTCAGTTCCAGGATGACAATGATTTTCAGAGTTGTGCTCCGTGATCTTGAAGGTCAAATTCAATGTCAAGGGACGGGAAACGTTGTAGCGCCCCAATTTACTGTCCGATCGGGCCGCAAATGATCTCAAACGATTCAGCGTGCCCAGTTCCACGACGGCAAGGATTTTCAGAGTTTATCTCCGTAGCCTTCAAGGTCAAATGCAAGGTCAAAGGACGGGACTGTCAGCATCAGATTTAGTTTTCAGCGTCGGGCATACATTTTTACGCTATTTGATCCTAAGGTCAGATCGAACCTCCTGTTTTCAAAAATCAGGTCTATTTTGACCTTACAGGCCTCTTTCAACGTCAAATTCAAGCTCAAAGGACGTCGACGACTGTAGCGCCCCAATTTACTGTCCGATCGGGCCGCAAATGATCTCAAACGATGCAGTGTGCCCAGTTCTAGGATGACAATGATTTTCAGAATTTATCTCCGTGACGTTCAAGGTCAAATTCAAGGTCAAAGGACGGGAGTTTCAGAATCAGATTTAGTTTTCAGCGTAGGGCACATATTTTTACACCATTTGGTCCTAACATCAGATAGAACTTCCTCTTTCCAAAAATCAGGTTTATTTTGACCTCACAGGTCTCCTTCAAGTTCAAATGCAAGCTCAAATGACGTTGAACGCTGTAGCGCCTCAATTTACCGTCCGATCGGGCCAAAAATTGTCTCAAACGATTCAGCGTGCCCAGTTCCAGGACGTCATTAATTTTCAGAGTTGATATTTGTGACCTTCAAGGTCAAATGCAAGGTCAAAGGACGGGAGCGTCAGCATCAGGTTCAGTTTTCAGCGTCGGGCATATATTTTTAAGCCATTTGGTCCCAAGGTCAGATCGAACCGCCTGTTTCCAAAAAATCGGGTTTATTTTGACCTGACAGGTCACCTTCAAGGCTAAATTCAAGGTCAAAGGACGTGGAACGCTATAGCGCCCACATTTACCGTCCGATCAAACCAAAAATGATCTCAAACGATTCAGCGTGCCCAGTTCCAGGACGGTCAAGTATTTTCAGAGTTGATCTTTGTGACCTTCAAGGCAAATGCAAGGTCAAAGGACGGGAGCGTCAGCATCAGGTTCAGCTTTCAGCGTCGGGCATATATTTTTAAGCCATTTGGTCCCAAGTTCAAATCGAACCCCCTGTTTCCAAAAAATCAGGTCTATTTTGACCTTACAGGTCTCCTTCAAAGTCAAATTCAAGCTCAAAGGACGTGGAACGATGTAGCGCCCCAATTTACCGTCTGATCGGGCCAAAAATGATCTCAAACGATTCTGCGTGCCTAGTTCCAGGACGGGAATAATTTTCAGAGTTGATCTTCGTGACGTTCAAGGTGTAAAAAGTGTTCAAGGTGTTCAAGGGAAGGTCAAAGGACGGGAGCGTCAGACTCCGTGTCATGCCGACTCAGACAGCGTCGGGCACAAATTTTTACGACATTTTGTCCTAAGGTCAGATCAAACCTCCTGTTAAAAAAAAATCAGACCCATTTTGTCCTTACCATTCTGTCCTTCAAGGTCAAATTAAACGTCAAACGACGGTGAACGCTGTAGCGCCCCAAATTACCGTCCGATCGGGTCATAAATGGTCTCAGATGATTAAGTGTGCCCAGTTCCAGGATGCCAAGTATTTTCATAATTGATCTCCGCGACCTTCCAGGTCAAATTCAAGGTCAAAAGACGGGGGCGTCAGCATCAGATTCAGTTTTCAGCATCAGGCATACATTTTTACGCTATTTGATCCTAAGGTCAGATCGAACCTCCTGTTTTCAAAAATCAGGTCTATTTTGACCTTACAGGCCTCTTCCAACGTCAAATTCAAGCTCAAAGGACGTTGACGGCTGTAGCGCCGAAATGTACTGTCCCATCGGGCCACAAACGATCTCAAAGGATTCAGCGTGCCCAGTTCCACGACGGCAAGGATTTTCAGAGTTTATCTCCGTAGCCTTCAAGGTCAAATGCAATGTCAAAGGACGGGATTGTCAGCATCAGATTTAGTTTTCAGCGTCGGGCACATATTTTTACGCTGTTTGGTCGTAAGGTCAGATAGAACCTCCTGTTTCCAGAATTGAGGTCTATTTTGACCTTACATGTCTCCTTCAAGATCAAATTCAAGGTCAAAGGACGGGAAACGCTGTAGCGATTAAAGTTACCGTCCGATAGCGCCAAAAATGGTATCAAACGATTCAGCGTGTCAGTTCCAGGATTACAATTATTTTCAGAATTTATCTCGGTGACGTTCAAGGTCAAATTCAAGGTCAAAGGATAGGAGTGTCAGAATCAGATTTAGTTTTCAGCGTAGGGCACATATTTTTACACCATTTAGTCCTAACATCAGATAGAACTTCCTCTTTCCAAAAATCAGGTATATTTTGACCTTCAGGTCTCCTTCAAAGTCAAATTCAAGATCAAAGGACGTGGAACGATGTAGCGCCCCAATTTACCGTCCGATCGGGCCAAAAATGATCTCAAACGATTCTGCGTGCCTAGTTCCAGGACGGCAAGAATTTTCAGAGTTGATCTTCGTGACGTTCAAGGTCAAATGGAAGGTCAAATGATGGGAGCGTCACTCCGTGTCATGCCGACTCAGACAGCGTAGGGCACAAATTTTTACGACATTTTGTCCTAAGGTCAGATCAAACCTCCTGTTTAAAAAAAAATCAGACCCATTTTGTCCTTACTGGTCTCCTTCAAGGTCAAATTCAACGTCAAACGACGGTGAACGCTGTAGCGCCCCAAATTACCGTCCGATCGGGCCATAAATGGTCTCAGATGATTAAGCGTGCCCAGTTCCAGGATGCCAAGTATTTTCATAATTGATCTCCGCGACCTTCCAGGTCAAATTCAAGGTCAAAAGACGGGAGCGTCAGCATCAGATTCAGTTTTCAGCATCAGGCATACATTTTTACGCTATTTGATCCTAAGGTCAGATCGAACCTCCTGTTTTCAAAAATCAGGTCTATTTTGACCTTACATGCCTCTTCCAACGTCAAATTCAAGCTCAAAGGACGTTGACGGCTGTAGCGCCGCAATTTACTGTCCGATCGTGCCACACATGATCTCAAACAATTCAGCGTGCCCAGTTCCACGACGGCAAGGATTTTCAGAGTTTATCTCCGTAGCCTTCAAGATCAAATGCAATGTCAAAGGACGGGATTGTCAGCATCAGATTTAGTTTTCAGCGTCGGGCACATATTTTTACGCTGTTTGGTCGTAAGGTCAGATAGAACCTCCTGTTTCCAGAATTGAGGTCTATTTTGACCTTACAGGTCTCCTTCAAGATCAAATTCAAGGTCAAAGGACGGGAAACGCTGTAGCGATTAAAGTTACCGTCCGATAGCGCCAAAAATGGTATCAAACAATTCAGCGTGTCAGTTCCAGGATGACAATGATTTTCAGAATTTATCTCCGTGACGTTCAAGGTCAAATTCAAGGTCAAAGGATAGGAGTGTCAGCATCAGAATTAATTTGCAGCGTAGGGCACATATTTTTACACCATTTAGTCCTAACATCAGATAGAACTTCTTCTTTTTAAAAATCAGGTCTATTTTGACCTTGCAGGTCTCCTTCAAGTTCAAATGCAAGCTCAAATGACCTTGAACGGTGTAGCGCCTCAATTTACCGTCCGATCGGGCCAAAAATGGTCTCAAACGATTCAGCGTGCCCAGTTACAGGACGTCAATAATTTTCAGAATTTATATTTGTGACCTTCAAGGTAAAATGCAAGGTCAAAGGACGGGAGCGTCAGCATCAGGTTCAGTTTCAGCGTCGGGCATATATTTTTAAGCCATTTGGTTCCAAGTTCAGATCGAACCACCTGTTTCCAAAAAATCAGGTCTATTTTGACCTTACAGGTCTCCTTCAAAGTCAAATTCAAGCTCAAAGGACGTGGAACGATGTAGCGCCCCAATTTACCGTCCGATCGGGCCAAAAATGATCTCAAACGATTCTGCGTGCCTAGTTACAGGACGGCAAGAATTTTCAGAATTGATCTTCGTGACGTTCAAGGTCAAATGGAAGGTCAAAGGACGGGAGCGTCAGACTCCGTGTCATGCCGAATCAAGCAGTGTCGGGCACAAATTTTTACGACATTTTGTCCTAAGGTCAGATCAAACCTCCTGTTTTAAAAATAAATCAGACCCATTTTGTCCTTACTGGTCTCTTTCAAGGTCAAATTCAAGCTCAAAGGACGTCGACGGCTGTAGCGCCCCAATTTACCGCCCGGTCGGGCCACAAATGATCTCAAACGATTCAGCGTGCCCAGTTCCACGACGGCAAGGATTTTCAGAGTTGATCTCTGTAACCTTCAAGGTCAAATGCAAGGTCAAAGGACGGGAGTGTCAGCATCAGATTTAGTTTTCAGCGTCGGGCACATATTTTTACGCTGTTTGGTCGTAAGGTCAGATAGAACCTCCTGTTTTCAGAATTGAGGTCTATTTTGACCTTACAGGTCTCCTTCAAGATCAAATTCAAGGTCAAAGGACGGGAAACGCTGTAGCGATCAAAGTTACCGTCCGATAGCGCCAAAAATGGTCTCACACGATTCAGTGTGTCAGTTCCAGGATGACAATGATTTTCAGAGTTGTGCTCCGTGATCTTGAAGGTCAAATTCAATGTCAAGGGACGGGAAACGTTGTAGCGCCCAAAGTTACCGTCCGATCGCGCGGAAAATCTCCGAAACGATTCAGCGTGCCCAGTTCCAGTATGACAATAATTTTCAGAGCTGAGCTCCGTGACCTTCAAGGTCAAAAGACGGGAGCGTCTGCGTCAGCTTTCAGCGTTGGGCCCAGATGTTTACGCCATTAGTTTCTAAGGTCAAATCGAACATCCTGTTTAAATAAAAACAGGTATATTTTGACCTTTCAGGTCTCCTTCAAGGTCAAATTCAAGATCATAGGACGGGGAACGTTGTAGCGCCCAAAGTTACTGTAGCACAACTCTAAAAGTTATATACTTCCTGGAACTAGGCACGCTGAATCGTTTGAGGTCATTTTTGGCCCGATCCGACAATCACTTGGGGCGATACAGCGTTCCCCGTCCTTTGACCTTGAATTTGACTTCAATGTCACGGAGCACAACTCTAAAAATTCTTAACATCCTGGAACTGGGCATGCTTAATCATGAGACCATTTTTTGCCCGATCGGACGGTAACTTCCGGCGCTACAGCGTTCACCGTCGTTTTACGTTTAATTTGACCTTGAAAGAGACCAGTAAGATCAAAATAGACCTGATTTTTTCAACAGGAGGTTTGATTTAACCTTAGGAGTTAGGACCAAATGTCCTAAAAAAATGCCCGGCATTGAACACGGAGTCTGACGCTGACGCTCCCGTCCTTTGACCTTTAATTTCACCCTGAAGGTCACGGAGTTCATCTCCGAACATTCTTGTCATCCTGGAACTGGGCACGCTGAATTGTTTGAGACCATTTTTGGCCAGATCGGACGGTAACTTGGGCGCTACCTCGTTACCCGTCCTTTGACCTTGAATTTGACCTTCAAGCTCACGAAGCACAACTCTGAAAATTATTGTCATCCTGGAACTGGGCACGCTGAATCGTTTGAGACCATTTGTGGCCCGATTGGACGGTAATTTGGGGCGTTACAGCGTTCCCGTCCTTTGACCTTCAAAGTCACAGAGCACAACTCTGAAAATTCTTAACATCCATAAACTTTAACTGGGCACGCTTAATTGTTTGAGACCATGTTGGCCCGATCGGACAGAAATTTGGGGCGCTACAACGTTCACCGTCGTTTTACGTTGAATTTGACTTTGAAGCAGACCAGTAAGGTCAAAATGGACCTGATTTTTTTAAACAGAAGGTTCGATCTGACCTTAGGACCAAATGGCGAAAAAAGCTGTGCCCGACGCTGAACACGGAGTCTGACGCTGACGCTCCCGTCCTTTGACCTTGCATTTGACCTTGAAGGTCACGGAGATCAACTCTGAAAATTCTTGCCGTCCTGGAACTGGGTACGCTGAATCGTTTGAGATCATTTTTGGCCCGTTCGGACGGTAAATTATGGCGCTTCAGCGTTCCACGTCATTTGAGATTGAATTTGAGCATGAAGGAAACCTGTAAGGTCAAAATATACCCAATTTTTGGAAACAAGCGGTTCGATCTGACCTTAGGACCAAATGGCCTAAAATGTATGCCCGACGCTGTCAACTGAATCTATTGCTGACGCTCCCGTCCTTTGACCTTGCATTTGACCTTGAAGGTCGCGGAGATTTATTCTGAAAATTCTTGTCGTCCTAGAACTGGGCACGCTGAATCGTTTGAGACCATTTTTTACTCGATTGGACGGTAAATTGGGGCGCTTCAGCGTTCCCCGTCCTTTGAGCTTGAATTTTACCTTGAAGGAGACCTGTAAGGTCAAAATAGACTTGATTTTTGGAAACAGGCGGTTCGATCTGACCTTAGGATCAAATAGCGTAAAAATATATGCCCGACGCTGAAAACTGAATCTGATGCTGACGCTCCCGTCTTTTGACCTTGCATTTGACCTTGAAAGTCACGGAGATATATTCTGAAAATTCTTTTCGTCCTAGAACTGGGCACGCTGAATCGTTTGAGACCATTTTTGACCCGATCGGACGGTAAATTGGGGCGCTTCAGCGTTCCCCGTCCTTTGAGCTTGAATTTGACCTTGAAGGAGACCTGATTTTTTTTTGCAACAGGGGTTATATCTGACCTTGGGGCCAAATGGCGTAAAAATATGTGACCGACGCTTGAAACTGAATCTGATGCTGACACTCCGGTCCTTTGACCTTACATTTGACCTTGAAGGTCACGGACATCAACTCTGAAAATTGTTGTCCTGGAACTGGGCACGCTGAATCGTTTGAGATCATTTGTGGCCCGATCGCACAGTAAATTGGGGCGCTACAGCGTTTCACGTCCTTTGAGCTTGAATTTGACCTTGCAGTAAGGTCAAAATATACCTGATTTTTGAAAGCAGGAGGTTCGATCTGACCTTAGGATCAAATAGCGTAAAAATATATGCCCGTCGCTGAAAACTGAAACTGATGCTGACGCTCCCGTCTTTTGACCTTGAATTTGACCTTGAAGCGCGGAGATCAATTTTGAAAACTCTTGTTGTCCTGGAACTGGGCTCGCATAATCGTCTGAGACCATTTTTGGCACGATCGGTCGGTAACTTAGGGCGCTACAGCGTTCACCGTCGTTTGACGTTGAATTTGACTTTGAAGGAGACCAGTAAGGTGCAAATGGACCTGATTCTTTTCAACAGGAGGTTTGATCTGAGCTTAGGACCAAATGTCGTACACAATTTTGCCCGACGCTGAACACGGAGTCTGACGCTGACGCTCCCGTCCTTTAACCTAGCATTTTACCTTGAAGGTCACGGAGATCAACTCTGAAAATTCTTGCCGTTCTGGAACTGGGCACGCTGAATCGTTTGAGATCATTGTTGGCCTGATCGGACGTTAAATTGGGGCGCTACAGCGCTCCACGTCCTTTCAGCTTGAATTTCGCCTTGAAGAAGACCTGTAAGGTCAAAATAGACATGATTTTAGGAAACAGGAGATTCTATCTGACCTTAGGACCAAATGGCGTAAAAATATGTGCCCGACGCTGAAAACTGAATCTGATGCCGACTATCACGTCCTTTGACCTTGCATTTGACCTTGAAGGTCACGGAGATCAACTCTGAAAATCCTTGCCGTCCTGGAACTGGGCACGCTTAATCGTTTCAGACCATGTTTGGCCTCATCGGACGGTAACTGTGGGCGCTACAGCGTTCCCCGTCCATTGACCTTGAATTTTACCTCAAGTTCACGAAGCACAACTCTGAAAATTATTGTCATCCTGGAACTGGGCACATGGATTCGTTTGGAACATGTTTGGCGCAGTCGGACGGTAACTTTGGGCGCTATAGCGTTCCCCGTCTTTGGAGCTTGAATTTGACCTTGAATGAGACCAGTAAGGTCAAAACAGACCTGATTTTTGGAAACAGGTTCGATCCGACCTTAGGACCAAATGGCGTAAAAATATGAGGCCGACGCAGAAAACAGAATCTGACGCTGACTAACTTCACAGACATGACTGAAGGCGCCTCAGGCCGACCGGGGGCCTCCTCAGGACCACCGAGGGTCTCCTCAGGCCGACCGAGGGTATCCCTGAGGAGCCATGGCCCCTTGCCCCCCCCCCCCCCCCCGGTCAGACTAGCCCAGTATATCAGCACGCGGACGAAGTGACACATGGCTGAGTACCGCTGATTACATACATGACAATGCGAGCGTTTTCCCCACAGGTTTTATTGCAAAGTTACACTTTATGCTTTACAAATATGTAATCTTGTCATGGTTTAACACTTCACAAGGGATCCGGGGACAGGGGATACAAAGCACAAACATCGCCGCCGCTAGCAAAGTCCCAAACACAGCCGCCACCTCCGCCGGAAACACCGTCACTTGCGCCCGTCAAGCCTCGCCAGTCGCCAGTCGCCCAGCCGCCAGCCGGGCGACGGGACCAGCAGCAGGCCCATCTTCTCTGCGTCCACGCACAGCCAATACAGCGCCTCGAGCGCTAGCTGCGTGACGCCGCGCAACAGAGTCTGCTCCGGCGCCTTCCTCGAGCCACGCGGCGCACGAGCATGACCACCAGATTCACCGCCGAAACCACCGCCTTTTCCACCCAGTTGCAGCCGAAGGGGAGATGTGCAAGTCTGATCCGCCGCCTGCTGAGGGGAATGGTGACCTGCTGGAGATGGCGACGGCTGGAGATGAGATTGATTCTGACAATGTCATACCTGAGAAGGGAAAAAATGTGATCAGTACTGGGCTTTTCTGAGGTTGTCAGATTTCGTAGTACTACTCAAATCTGAGCTAGTTTTCTTAGAAGACTTCTGGGAAGACCAACAATACCTTCTGCCCTTCATGGAATTGAACTTCTCTCCGGAAGCATGCATTTTAAGGAAATGTGTGGAAACAGGTAATGTTTGGGGAGAGTTAACAGAAAATAAACAGGAAAGCATAGACGGATTTTGAATTTATTAGAAAACGGGGGAAAATAACCAAAAAAGTACAAAGACAGCAAATTTGCATCACAACATTTGTTGAACAGCATGACAAGGATATCTCATGAGACAAAACAACCTCAAACTCAGATACAAAACATACAATTTGTAACGCATCAAACATGACACATTCATATCACAACACATACCAATCTGAGTGATCAATCAAGACTATTTCCTACATAGAGAAGACACACAAACATCACAGTCTGGACTTAATGGGTACTCAAACTCAGATATGCTGTCATTAAAAAGGTGCATTGCCTATGCAAACAATAATTGTGTATTTAAGTTTGCAAGATAACATGTTAGTGAACACATGAGCGCTGACACAAAATTTGGACTGTGGGCGGGGGGCAACCAGTGTTTGCTCCCCCCCCCCTCCCCCTCCCCATGCTCACCAATGTTAAAATACTGCTGATATGGGGGCAGATTTCTCCTGGGTCATGCCGGGGGGGGGGGGGGGGGGGGGCAGTGTTGATGCCTCTGAGACTATGCTATTTTGAGTTGGAACCCCTGAGTGAATATGATGTTTTTTTATAGATAGAACCATGTCATTAGCATGGAAGATGGGAAACAACATTCGTACAAAATTAAACTATTCGTTATATAAATGTTATGTATAGACCTAAATTAATATATTCCTAGCCTTGACTTCAAGAAATTCAGTAAATACATAGTGCCTTTCATCTCAACATAATCATATCCAATTTTGTATTGAGTGCACAATGAATCACTGCTGTTGTGTTGACTCCATAGAGATGGGCCAAGGAAATTGACATGTGCATACATTACAGATGGCTGTACAGATTTCAGTGAAAATTTGCCAAGATGGTTGCTTATCCATGGAAAGCCATATGCACTAATAATGTGCCTGCACATATCCATCTAAACATACTAAGTTGCCACAGGCAGTTCTTAGCTGAACAATTGCAGAATTGTAGGGTGTTATTTTATTTTGAGTAAATGTTAACCAGAGCATTGTTAAAATATTTTAAAACAGAAGCAACCTTCTGCTCATTACACATAATAATTAAGCAACAATTACACATAATAATTAAGCAACAATGTCTAAAAGATACTTTTGGCCATGGGACATCATCAGAAAGTCATGAGTCTATTAATGCTGGCCAATGGCCAAAATATATGTTAGTGTTTTTGACTAAATCGTAATGAGCAAATAACTCTTTTCTCTTTATAACAACTCCAACATGGCAAGGAATATATGTTTTGGATCCAAAGACGGATCCCAGAACGGGTGTTTGGGGGGTCAAATCTAAAAAAGTCTCACACAATTCTGAAAACTAATCGGATTTTGCTTGCTGATTTGATTGATAGCTGATTTAAAACAAACTTTCCTTAGTAAAAGTTTCTTATATTTTCTTCTATATCAGGAAATGTGTTAATTTTGCATTGATTTCAGGCGGTTTGGGGTGAGCATGGCCCCTTTGCCCGCCACCCCCTGGATCCGCCCATGTTTGGATCAGTACTTATTACTCAGGCGGCCTAGCCATTAATACCATTAGTCATTGGTGGCAATTTGTAAGATCTCTCAGTGTAGCCTCTCAAAACACATTCAAGGCATTCCAGCCTTGACGATTGTGGCTCATGGATGACTGTTGTGACTGTTATGTGATTGGTTGAATCTGGTGCACTGAATTAATATCAGGTCAAACGCTGACGTGTCAGAAGATGGCTGATATAATTTGATGCTGTATCAAAGAATTCTGAAACCTCATCAGATTTTGATTGCTTATGCATTGATAGCTGATTTAAACACCTCTCAAAACAAGTTATTTGGGCCGCTCAATCATCCAGTATAGCCTACCATTACCATCTTATACCACTTCCGTCATGACTTAACAAAGGCTTATTAATCTAGCAATGGTGAATCAAGGTTGTGCACATAATTATACACCATATAACCTAACAGTCGTGTCACCATTGCCTAAACCACCATAATGATTGTAGTGTCCGCCAGAATTAATGTGTTGACATCTATTGCACATAAATTATATTGTGCAGAAGATTGGCTAGCACTAAAATGAGCATGAGCACGTTAGCATGAAGGCATTCCTGTTTTTGGCAGCCTTGACGATTGTGGCGCATGGATGACGAGTTATGACTGTTATGTGATTGATTGAATCTGGTGCACTGAATTAATCTCAGGTCAAACGCTGACGTGTCAGGAGATGGCTGAACAAACTTGAGGCTGCACGTCAAGCTAGATGCTGAGAACTAACAATATAATTATGTAGTAAGGAAGAAGCTTTTACAAGAGGTTGGCCAAGACACTACATAATTTAGTGGCAACAACGATGAGATCGTGTCTCATCAAAATCTCATCCTCGTCGTCACTAAATTATGTAGTGTCTTGGCCAGCTCTTGTAAAAGCTTCTTCCTCACTACATAATTATATTGTTAGTAGAATTCCCATCAAAATGAGTTAACAAAACCAGCAGCATCTCAGCTTGATGTGCACCCTCATGTTCTATCAGTCATCTCCCGACACATCATCGTTTGACCCAATATTAAAGGGACTGTCCCACCTTCTCTGAAAGTTGTCGAATCACACTTAATTGTATGTCTACATGTCAGGCTAGGTCAGCTGAACATGTTTAGGATTTTTTTTTATTTCTCCAAAAACAAATTGCTTATCTTGGAAGATATTCAACTTTTAGTTTTAAGCGAAAAGTTGGGTTGGTGACGTCATGTTTTTTTTAAATAACAGGGAAATCCTTTGTGCTGCCAAATGTATGGCACAATTTTGTGTTGACATCTATTGCACATAAATTATATTGTGCAGAAGATTGGCTAGCACTATCAGCTGGAGTTGTTGCAGCAGTTGGCCGCCATGGACCGCTAGTGAGCCAGGGTGTAATGACGTCACAAGCAAATGGTACCACTAAATATTGATTGATTGATTTATAAATAAATAAATATTTTGCGTTATGTATTTAACTAGTACTATTATGGCTGTCTCAACTCAAATATAATGTTAAGGTGGGATAGTCCCTTTAATTCAGCGCACCAAATTTAACCAATCACATAACAGTCATAACAGTCATCCATGTGCCACAATCGTCAAGGATGCCAAACCCAAGAATGCCATCATGCTAACATGCTCATGCTCATGGCAATTCTAGCAGACACTACAATGATACATGCCTTTCAACAGGAAATGTCTGCGCTTTATAGGAATGATAAGTCCACTCTTTGTGTGCTGCCAAATACTGTATTTTTCATGCTATGAGCAATGCATAGGTGCTTTGTGCCTTAGTATTGTTTTAATCACCAGTTGCATGAAGTTTTTTTTTACCAGAGATTGAACCTTTACCCTATTACCAAAATTATGATTCTGATCCGTTGCCATGGATCAGAATCATAATTGTATTGGCAACTCATGACACTAGTCACTCTAACCCAAAGCTTTGACAAATACTTTGGCTGTATGGGACATAAGTTGTTGGATAGGGTGCATTTATCATTTAAGTAGTTGAGCAGATTGGCGAAGTACCTGTCAAAGTAATAGGCAATGAGAATGACATAGAACGTCAGTAAGATCAGTAAGAAACATGGGCAAAATACTCACATCTTTCAGGCTGTGCATGGAAAGAAGTTGACACCTATACCCTTTTCTCTTATTCTTCCACATCGTGCATGACCCCTTGGTAACAAACAATGGTAAACTAAACTGAAACATGACTCGCGTAAAGATAATATCCCTATATAGCCTTGGATAATATTATGCGTCCGCAATGTCTTCTGGGAATCAAAAGTTTGGGTAAGTTTGCAAAAGTTCTTGAGCACAAAGTGTTTCTGATTACCTCCGGCGGTAAATATTTAGAGCGGATACGCATTTGAGCAATGAATTATAATATTTCACTTGTTTTAATAAATATAAAGAAATCAAATAATAAACTAAATCGCCAATAAACGGCAAATAACATGAATAACAATATTCTAGAAGAGTGACGTCATACATCTAACGTCCTTTTCAAACAGACGGAACCGGGCAAAAGGAGGGACACAAATAACGGATGCACGCTTCCTTTATAATAACCAAATATGCGTCTTCCTTTTATTCATACCGTTCCTTTTTTCTCGGGCTACCTCCGTGTTTTATCTTTATAATAATGGCCTCTGTACGCTTAAATCAAGGCACCGTTCCTCCGCCATCAATACATATGGACAACCACCGCAGGAGGATCTTCGGATATCTTCTTCATGACAATGATAACTGGCGCTCAGCCGCCCGACCCCGCTCCCCCCCCCCCCCCCACGTGCCCGTACGGTCAGCGCAGCTGTTTAGCCTCTTGTAGATAATTTTGAAAATGCCAGGCAACCCGTCGCCCGCTTCCAATGTCGAGAAAAACGCCATACAAAAGTATGTCTAATTTGTTTGCAGAATGAAGGGTTGAAAAGTCGTAGTCTAGAACGACCGAAATACTGTTGAAAAGATCGTCTCTGATTTTCGTATAAGTGGGACAGTGCAACACAAAGTGCGCGCCGTCTTCTAAACGAAACCCGCATGCGCAGGCTGGACTAGATGATTTCTGAATTTGATAAAGATATGAGTTAAGCTCAAAGGATCCACATCTTATTTTAGTATGATTGATATTGCCGGTTTTAGAACCAAATGAAAAGAATTCTGGAGGAAATGGAATGCCGTATAGCTCAGATATTTGCTTCTTGATTTTTTTTGGAGAGGGTTCAGAGCAGACTATTGCAGGAAGTAGGTTCCATTCTTTTGTTGTGCCAGGAATGAAGGATCGATAGAATGACGACGTTTTGCTGAAGGTTGTGGTGTTTGTGTTTGCGTTCCTTAGTGTTTGTCCTGTGTCTGCCTGTCTTGTTTGTGGTACAATGTTTTGTATGTAGGATGGTATCGTGTCATGAGTGTAAAAGAGTTGGCGATAAAATGTTAGTCGGTGAATTTTACGTCGAGTTTTCAATGAGGGCCAGCCTAATTCTTGTCGGAGTTTTGTCTGTTGAGGTTCTGAATGGGGTACCAGTCACAAGTCGGGCCGCTCGATTTTGCAGTCGTTCTAGTCTTAATTCGTCGTGTACTGTCAAATGTCCGTCGTAAACAGTGTCACAGTAGTCAAAATAATGTCGGATGTATGTTGTATAAATTGTATTCAGTACTTGTCTGGGTAGTTGTTGGGCTACGGGATAAAGTGGGCTCAGCGCAATATTCACTTTCCTAATGACGCCATTGATGTGTTCGTGGAAGCGAAGGTCCTTCGAAAATATTAGTCCTAAGTGTTTGTGTGTATTTGTTTTTGGTATTGGTTGCTGTGGAAATGTGAGTGCAGGGGAAAGGGAGTTTGTTTTGTTGGTGAACGTTATTTGTGTTGAATGTAATTGCCCATTTTTTTACCATATTCGTCTATGGTGTCCAAGTCCCGTTGTAACGTGTCGGTTGCAGTGTGGTCGTTTGTGTAACGTCTGTTTGTTTGTGTTTGTGTGAGTTGCATATATCGAAGTGTCGTCGGCATAAAATAAAATGTCATTTGTCGTCAAGTCTGCCAGTCCGTTTAGGTAGATTAATGCGAGTAAAGGTCCTAGCACAGATCCCTGGGGACACCCAGCATTCAGATTCAGTGTGTTCGAGTCGGCGTCTTCAATTCTAACTTTTTGTCGTCTGTCCGTGAGGTAAGATTTTAACCAGAAAAGAAGATTGCCGGATATGTAAAATTCATTTTTGCATTTGAAGACAAGACCCTCATGCCATATTTTATCAAAGTATTTGGATATGTCTAGAAAAATCGCTGTCATGTCTCATCCTCCGTCAAGAGATTTGTAAATGTTGTGCGTCAAGTACATAAGTTGTAGTTGAGTGCAGTGGTGTGGCCGATATCCACTTTGTTTTTCCGTTAGAAGTTGATGAGTGACTGCATGTTCGTAGATACGGTTAAACACAACTTTGTCCAAAAATTTGGAAAGACATGGCAGCAAACTGATAGGTCTGTAATGTTGGGGGTTGGGGGCAGAACCTTTGTTTTTGTATATGGGCGTGACTGATGCCTCTTTCCATGTGTGCGGAAATAAGCCAAGTCTAAGTGATTTGTTGTAAAGTCTACATAAAGGTTCTAGTATGATGATTGTAGTAAGTTTTATGATTTTGATTGGCAGGTTATCTGATCCGGTTGATTTATTTACGTCTAATGTGTTCAGTAGTTTTAGTACTTCTGCTTCAGTTACTTCAATGTCTTCCAAAAAGGGAATATTTCTTCTGTTCAAAGTTTCTTCTGGTAGGCTTAGTGCGCCTGTGTTGAGTCGTGTCTGTGAAGCAAAAAAGTCGTTCAAAATGTTTGCTTTTTGTGTATTGTCTGTGACTGTCTCTCCGTCTGGGGTTTCAAGTGGTGGTATAGTCTGATTTCTGGTCTGTCCCATCATTGTTTTTAGCGTTTGGTGGTATTTATACGGGGTGAGCTTGCTTCCTAGTAGTCTGTTTACCTGTGATTGTAGGTGTGCGTTACGAAGTCGTCTGTTTAAGTCCGTTACAAAGTTACGTTGTTGTTTCCATATGTCCCAGTCACCAGCGGTCTGTCGTTGTTTTGCTCGTCTAAACAGTCTGTCTCTTCGTCGTATGTTACGTTTCAGTTCCAAATCCCAAATCTTCTTAGTTTTTACCTTTGTTTTCGGAGTATTTACACTGATGCAAACGTAGACAGGGAAGTGATCGATATTTGAGAATGAGGAAAGTACGCCAGAGTCAGTTATTATTAGTGGATTGTTTGTAATAATAAGGTCGCGGAGATTAGCTGTGGATTCTGTTCGTCTTGTCGGTGTAAATATGAGTTGACAAATTTAGCGTATATATTGCGTCACGAAGTATTATGTCAAAATGTGTTATTCCGCTGTGATTTTCGATTTGGTCCAGAAGAAAAACGTTCCCGGCATTGAAGTCTCCCGTAATTATTATTGTTGCAGGTGAGTATGCCTGGGCTAGGCTTACGCTGTCAGTAAATCTGTTAATGAAGTGCTCTAGTCTGTCTGAAGTTGAATTAGGTGGGAGATATAGGCAAGATGTCAAAATTACATTATTGTCTATTTTCGTCTTTGTCCAAATCCATTCCTCTCCGTCTGTTTCTAGTCCATGGAGTCGCATTGTGGGTAAGTTTATTCTGGTGTAAAGTGCTACGCCTCCTCCATGTCTGTTCCTGTGACGCGTGAAGGGCGGATGAAAATTGCCAATTTTGTAAAGGCTTTGGTGTATGTTTTCATCTAATTTTGTCTCAGTTAATGTCAGTATGTCTATACAGTGTGTGTCAACAAACTGGCAAAGCTCGTCCAATCTTCCCGGTGCGGTGATACTGTTAATGTTTATGTGACATATGCGTAGATTCTTCGGGTGTTGGGGGTTAGTGTTGTGAGGTCCTGGATTTGTTTCAATGCAGCCAATAATGAGAAGTAGCGCTAAGTCAATGTACATGCTCTCTATCTTAAACTGTCTGTTAGTCAATCTAGTCTCGTGTCTTCGGTCTGATGAGAAGGATACGGTGGGAAAGCGCCGCGGAACCGTGAATATAATTGGGAAATCAGGTAAAGCAAGCGAGGTAACCAAACAGGAAGGCACCGGGAGCGGTCGCCGGGGTGCACACGGACAACTTTGTGCAACACTACTGCCTAAACAAATTCGAAAGATACTGCTGCCCGGACTGCGCCGACCGCCGGAACACCCCGGGGGCACGGGATCGAGCGACCGAGCAACCCATCAAACAGAATGTCGACATGTCAGGGATGAAAAGCGGGTGGGCACAGAGTGCAAGTTAGTGATCATCAGGCACCTGACTACACATAAAGCGATACATACAAGTTTACGATACCAACAATAATGCAAATAATACAAATTGTGATCCTGCAGCCATAATCGCTGCGGTAGTGAGACACGCAAAGACGTTTGTGATTACAAGCCATATGTGGCTGCGATAGTGACACACAGACACACACAGTTACACAACACATAAACATGGGTATGACACCCATACACACATCCTCAGCACGCGCGCGCGCACATACACATACATATACGCATACATATTCAAACAGTCGTATTGCCGGCTACACATCACTCCCCACGCCCTCCTCCTCCTCCTCCTCCTCCTCCTCCTCCTCCTCCTCCTCCTCCTCCTCCTCCTCCTCCTCCTCCTCCTCCCCCACACACACGATCAACCAAAAACACAAATGACACGTTTATAACTCTCTCACCAGACTTTCTTACCATCGGTTGTAGAAAAACAGAGAACGGACATCCGGGGTCAGGTGGCGGGAGCGCTCCGCTCCGCAGCGCGGGTAGCGGGACAGCCGGGTCGCGGGTCAGTCGGGGCTAGCAGACGGGGGCACAGTTGGCCGGGCGACCAGTCGCCAGCGCACCACACCCGCGTACTCTCCGGCGGACCGTCTGCCATCCCCAGGTCTTGGTCGCTGCGGCGGATGCGGTGACCGGCTCCTGTGCTGGGTAGTCCCTCGGCTGTCAGCTGTCTTGTTGACCGGTCAGCACGAGTCGGTCGGCCAGTTTCAGGTCAGCTGAGTGCTGCCTACTTGCCCCTGTTCGCTGTGCGCTCGCTCCGACGGACCGTCCGCCAGCCCCCTGGGCCGACCGTGGCGGCAGGGGCGCGCTCAGTCCGGACGGCCGGCTCAAGCGCCGGGTCGTCCCCGACTAGCTCGCGGAGGTCGTCGATCTTCCGGACGATCTTGGTCGGGGCGTCTCTGTTGGTGCGCACCTTCATCCGACCCGCATCCGACCACGCAGCGAACAGCTTGCCGCCACGCTTCAGCTGCCGGGCGGCGTACATGACCGCCTGGTTAGCGCGAGTCAGATTTTCGGTGATGAAGATGCCGTCACCCGTAGCGTTCAGTGCGGAGCGAACCTCGCGTCTCGGAGCTTCTTCCTCGCTGCGTACAACTCCTGTCGCTTGTCAAACCGTACAAGCTTTACAATGCAGGTACGGTTGCGGTTGTGGGCAGGGTTTCCGAGGCGGTGCGTGGTGTCTATGTCGGCGCTGAGAGGGGCACTCCCAGCGCCGTCCCAAGTTGGATGACTTTTGTGGTCAGGTCTTCATTTGGCGTTTCAGGTAAGCCAGAAATGTTCACAGTTATTTCTAGAGTACTGCTCAAGGTCGTTAAGCCGCTCTTTCTGTTCCATGAGCTCACCTTCCAGCTGGCGAATCTGCTCGTCTTTCACCTTGACGGCCTCTGCGACAGCCCGGTCAACGATCGGCGTGAGAATGTCACTAAAAGCCGAGACTGTCGCCGGGTCTCTCAGACACTGGAGGAACAGATCATTGAACTCTTGCGGATTCATTTTTCTGCACTCCGCACCCACACCGCGTTCACTCACACAAACTTTTCACTTTGGTGATCGGCTGGACGGGCGGGTAACGCGCGTGCGGCACAGTGGCGTAGCTCGCTGGGGAGCGTCAAAACACGACCTCTCACCACGGCGGTCAATGACGGAATGGTATAAATGTTAGGTCAAGCCCCACAACCTGATAAGGAAGGATTGCCAGGGGTCGGGATGGGATCAGTAGAGGTGCAAGATTAGTAACAGATAATGTTTGACGACAAATTGCTCCTTCTACAGAAATTTAGCACCTCCTACCGGCAGCGCTCGACACTGCTGGCACCCTGCCCAAACTGTGAAGGGTCAAGTACAAAATGGTGACAACTTGAGTCAATTGCGTCATCGAGCACAACCTTGGTGTGTTGGTGTCTGAAAGTTGGTGTCTGAAAGTCATCTCAGGCAAAGGGTTGTCAGTTTGAAGGGAGAAAACAGGGTAAACAACTGTGGCCCCGGACACGCCCTAACAACATACTTTTCATGTTATGGGTGATGTAGTGTGTCAGTATCTACTTCATCACCAATAGCATGAAAAGTATGGCGTTAGGATGTGTCTGGTGTTAATATTGTCTACCCTACCTGTAAAAAGTATTGTTAAATACAAACTGTTTGTATTTGACGTTCGGTTCAGTAATGCCCCCCCCCCCCCAAGTTGGTGCGGCGACTGCCCCATCAACTTTGATTTTGGCCCCACCATTTTTATATTCGGCCCCACCAACTTTGTTAAGATTTGAAGATTTCCTAGTGTTAAACTGTTCAATGTTTCACCTCAGCCATGCAAAGCAACCATCCAGTATGATATTTTGCCCCACCAACTTGCTCTGAAAAGCTCCACTCATGCTGTCTATGAGATGGTCTGGGGGGTCCAGGGGCACAACAGCCCCTGGTAGGTTCTGTAGCGCAGCGAGCGAATGTGCGCGGTACGTTCTAAACATGGGTCCCTGCGACCTTAATTGCTGTAAATGTTAGGTCAAGTTTGATTATGTATCACATGATTGGTTATTAGTTATGGTTATGGTTATGATTGGTTATGTATGATTATGTGCATTTACAGCAATTCAAAGGTAATAACAAAACTGCATTGTGCATACGTTATACCACACTTGGAGTATTGTGTACAAGCCTGGTTTCCAACATATGAGAAAGATTGCTGGTTGTTAGAAAGAGTTAAAAAAGGGCAACAAAAATGGTTAATTGTGTTGGTAGTTTACCTTATGAAGATAGATTAAAGAAATTGGGTATGTTTTCACTTAGATATAGAAGACTAAGAGGAGATCTAATTGAAGTATTCAAATTTGTAAATGGTCAGCATTCTGGATATTTAAAGGGAGTGTTTGAGTTCAATAGGTAAAATCGAGGTAGGGGTCATCAGCATAAACTCATTATGAAACAAAGTTGGACTAGGCTATGACAGTAATTTTTCAGTAGAAGGGTTGTAGGACATTATAATATGCTACCAGGGGATGGCGTTGATGCAGTAACACTTGCTTTCTTCAAAATTATATTAGATAAATACTTTACAGAGAAGGGATTAGTTCATAAATACTCGTGGGATTAGCCGTCCTTTATGCAGGTAGAGTAAGGTGATTTGAAGGGGCGAGACTGGTGGGGTGGGGGTGCAACCTCGGATGGGTCCAAGAGGCTCTTTGTTGCACTTTTCTTTGATGTCTCTTTATGTATCGTTTTTGGTGACTGCATAGCTTTGGTATTACTGGTACAGTTTTCTGTCTGTCATAAACGGGAAAAAAATATGCACATTAAATGATAGATATTGCTTGGGACCTGTCCATACTATCTTCTTCTATAGGGGCCTCAAGAACTTTACAATGTCTTTAATCTTTCATCAGCTACAGAGTAGCTTATCAGAGTTTCCGCAACTTTATTTTTTCATGTATGATCAATATTTCACAAGAGTATAAATATTGCTTCAACGAGCGATATTGCATTACTGTTGCTGTAGAACCATTTTCCAAGTTTCGATTTGGTCGGAGAACCATAGTCTATTTTTACCACCCCTGGGGCGCCAATACCACAACCAAACTGGATGATAGCGGCCATCATGAATCTAGTACTGAGCACAGCTGGGACCAACGTTTTGGAGTCAGAAATAAATACAAAATGTTTGCCAATACCTTGCTTTAGGTGCTGCAGGAGCATGTTTGAGCTTGAGCATACATGATTGTTGATCCCCACCATTCATTTCAGTTGCTTTTTAGAAATCCTCCGGAGTTGGCAATATCCCTTTAACTGGTACCATTTGCTTGCGGCGTCATAACACCCTGGCTCACTAGCGGTCCCTGGCAGCCAACTGCTGCGAAAACTCCAGCTTTTAGTGTGGCCTGAAAGTAGAACCCTATGCGGAATATGTTTATCATTGCTAACACTGACCTATTTCTTTCTCTAAAAATGCAGTTACATATGCGGGATTTTGCCCAACTTAAATTCAGTAAATATTTGGTTATTTAATGTATAAATAAATTGGTTTGGTATTCGGTCAGTTTGGCTACCCTTCAATCGGTATCAGTTTGGTTGTGTTTTGACATGTATACTAAATGGACATTCAATGCGAATTGTATTCCAGTTCTTGTTCATTATTGTTAGAATACACAATTTGTGCATCTATCTGATAGTGGGAAATGGAAATGGGTTGACGGATAACCGCTATCATTTGTATTAAGCTATACCTGCCTGAAAGCTGCCCCGGTAAATTAAGTCAATATTAATTAATAAAAAAGCTCACAAAAGTGTGTATCTTCTACTGTCCGTCATAAACGGGAAAAAATATTCACATTAAACAATATATAATAAATAAATATATAATAATATATAATAAAAAATAAATATTCACATAAATATTCACATTAACGCCATATTGCTTGGGACCTGTCCATACTATCTTCTTCTATAGGGGCCTCAAGAACTTTACAATGTCTTTAATCTTGCATCAGCTACAGAGTAGCTTATCAGAGTTTATGCAACTTTATTGTTTCATGTATGATCAATATTTCACAAGAGTATAAATATTGCTTCAACGAGCGATATTGCATTACTGTTGCTGTAGAACCATTTTCCCAGTTTCGATTTGGTCGGAGAACCATAGTCTATTTTTATAGGCAGCTTGATACACGTTTTAATTTTAAGTATGCTGCTCCTTGCATAAGCAGTCAAGAATGTATTGGATGTTCACACAGTGAATTGTACGACTGACGTCCATAAATAGCAATGATTGCAGCAATAAAACATTATTGCAATCATGTGCTAAAGCCCTTACACTTTTGAAATTATTTGTAATTCCCTATGACAAAACATAGAAGGAATTAATATCAAAACAGCATTGCCGTCACTCCCCCTCAACACACTTCGTGAGACGTTCCTGGAGCACCAGTACTGCAATATCAACCACAATCATGTCATTTAATTGCTATTTCAACAGGTAAAATATCATACACAATGCAAATTATTAGTTATATTGTATTACTCACTTATATCGGCCTTTCCGCCATCACGAAGCCACACAGCGAGGACGACGGGCACGCCGTAATGGGCGCGGAGACGCGGTTTTCAAAATGACGCCAGTTGAGGCAGCGTCTGCACATCGTGCCCGCTGGGCCGCTGGCACAAAACCAATTGTTACTTAGTAGTTAGTAACCTACAAACTGAATGCTCCATACGAACGAACGGTTACTTCCCCTACAAACGCAGTGCTTGGTGCGAACAAGTTGATTTGTTTGCTCCCCGTTGTTATACCAGCATGTACTTTATAGTATGCAGCCAGTACAAGCTAACCATTGGTGAACAAAACACCCGCCCGACTAACTTAGAAAGCTTGTATTCAAACAAGGGATACCCTCTGTGGAATTGTGTCCGAACTACTACATGTGCAAACACATGACTTGTGCTCGTCACCGAACGAGTCAGCTACCACCTTGACCCTCGTTTTCGTAGATGTAAATGGTATCCGTACTAGGATACGGCTATCCACCATTACACAAGACTTGTCAATTTGGTTTACAGTGTGCGTGTGACACTTTCTTTGTGTTGTCCAAAAGTTTGTGACAGACCGAACGGTTTTTGCACCTCTGGCTACTGGCTTTCTTGACCGTAACCCTGACGTAGCTAATAAAGGCATACTGTTAAACCTGGACCGGCTGAAGACTGCACAGGACTTGGCAAGAAGAAGAAGCGACCAGGGCCATGGAGGAGAGGAATTTCAGGAGAGGAAGAAGCACCATCTCCGTTCAAAAAGGCGTAATTTGCCTTGAACTTTCGCGTGCTGTCGTGGAGCCATTTTGCTAGAAAGGGAAAATTGTATCGCAAAAATGCATATGTTCTGATGTCCTGGTGTGTAATGCTCAAACAAACACTCAAATAAAACATTTTATCTGTAAATGAATAGTAATTGTAAAATTAACATTCATTATGAAATACCCCGAAAGTTTCACATTTACAAAGCAATGTGATTAGACCGACGTTGAATATGATTCGCAATGCACACTTCGCCGCAGGAGGATGCCAATAAAATGCAGTACGCGTAGACGACCAGTAAGACCAGTAAGTAGGTGCGCGTTTAGTTCCATTTCATAGCAACTCAAAACAACAATGTTTTAGGAGAACTTTATTCATAAGTTCCCGCAACACAGATTTAAGATCCCGAATAATTTGGGAAAAAACTGCTGCTTGTTTACAGGGCTGGGAAAAGTTACCATTCTGCCGTTCTAACCGGTGACAAATCTATAGCCATCGGTGACAAATTTTAGTCTGAAAATAAGTACACTGAAAAACAATGAGAACTTTGTCTGGTCTTCGAGAGCCTCATGGGCTCTCGCGCGACCACCGCATGTCAGTACCTTCTCGTCTGAGAACCCTTATTAAAGGTTCTCGAACCAAAATTGCACAACCATATCACAACCACAACCATATGGAGAACTTCTAGAGGTTTGGGGTGACCAGACCAGAGACCAGAGCACCCCGTATAATCTTGGAGAAACCTGATATTTTGTCGGTGAAAGTTTGAGACACCGTTGTGGTGTATACAGCATTTGTAAATGAGATCCCATGAAACATTCACCATTGCGCAATATACTTATCCGATTACACTTTGTTTGCCTCCGGCGATGTTATGTGCCGAAAGTAGTGTGCGCGACTACCACGACTGCTGATTAAATGATCATTGCTTCGGCGTCATTAGCGCACGCTCTGCCGAGATGGAAATGACCTTTATTTTTCTTTTGTTAAATTTAAGGCACTTCGGCCCACTCGAACCATTACGTGCCTGTGATGAATCATTTGTATTGAAATATGTTTAAGTGTCGGTCATAGGAAATGGCGAGTTTGTTTCGTTTCAAACGAAATATTTAGTAAATAATGAAAAGTAGCCGTAACAGATATGGGTGTTCATTACCGAGTAATGAGGCAGTGCTAATGTATGGAAGATGGTTTGCCTTGGGGTATAAATGTCGGACGAAGGAAATTTGATAATGATCGTTTTCGTATATGTCTTGTCTATATTTATATAATTATATGTGTATATATATATATGCCATATACTATATACTATATACTATATACTACATACTATATACCATATTATATATTCTATATACTATCTTCTATATACTATATTATATAGTATATATGTCTATATATATAGCAGAGAGACAAGTCAATGGTGGGCTATTGGTGGAATGTAACAAGAAAACGAGATGGATCGAGCCCGACCCAATGCTACACGTATAGCAGGACGTGTCGGCCGCTCCTGATTCGTGTTAGTACGCTGTTGGGCTTGAGGTGAGGGCTGTATTTTGGGAGTCTGGTCGTCACGGGCCGGTCGTGCGCCGCTCCCCTGCCGGCGGTTTGTATGGGTCGACCCCAAACGAACCATAGCCTGCGGTGCGAGCCTGTCACGGCCGGGCCGAATGCTGGCGCACCGGGTCACGGGCGGGGGCTCAAGGGCCGGGGAAGCGGTGGTCGTGGTGCTGGTTTCCACTGTGGCTGGTCTGAGAGGTGCCAACAGTTTGAGGGGAGGGAGCTGAGGTAGCGACTCAGTTTGAGTTTCAGATGTGGCCGTTTGCTTTTTAGCTACCTGTGCGTAGGTCTTGGAAGTCGGAGAAGGCGTCTTGTCTTCTACCGCGCGTCGTGCCTGTGGGTATGACATGTTGGAAGATGCCTTCAGGGCGCAAATCTTCTTCTCCTTCTTCCACATGGGACACTGAGTGGAGGTCACGATGTGGTCTGTGGATCCACAGCTCAGGCACTTGGCTGGTGCAGAACAGGCAGAGCCGTCGTGCGAAGGCACCGCACTTGTGGCACCGGGCCTCCTGCTTACAAAATTTGACGCTGTGGCAAAAAATTTGGCATTTGTAGCAGCGAAGGGGGTTCGGGATGTAGACGCGTACGTTGTATCTGAGGTATCCAGCGACTAAAGTAGACAGTAGCGTGGTTGTCTGGAACGTGAGGACAAGAAGGCTGGTGTCACGCCTCTGTCCGTCACGGAAAGTTGTCAGACGTCGCACGTGCGAGACTCCTGAGCGGAGACCTTCGAGAATGTCCTCCTCGGACATAAATCTCATCTCCGTGGCGAAAACCGTACCCTGTGCAGTGTTCCGAGCATGGTGCAGCGAGACAGTGACCGCCTTCTCACAGAACTTGGTACACTGTAGGTAGCAGATTTTTGGTTGCGCGTTAGTCTCGGACTTGATAACGAGTGTGCCGTTTGCCGGAGTTTCGATCTGGTGAGAGAATGAGCCGCAGATGCCTTTGAGTTGTTTGGTGGGCCAAAACACGTTGATTTTGCAGAACGAGACGTTGTCGTCCGTAGGCTTAATCACCAGAAACGAGCCAGAGGAATCCAGGTATTGGTCAGAAGTCGTGGTCAATGGTGAGCCAGGGTTCCGTGCGTGGTCAGTAGACAAGCGAGGGTCGGTACCGGGAGTGGAGGCATGGGACGAGCGAGGGTCAGTGCCGGGGGCGGAGGTCATTAACGAGCGAGGGTCGGTGCCGGGGGCAGAGGTCATGGACGAGCGAGGGTCGGTGCCGGGGGCAGAGGTCTGGGACGAGCGAGGATCAGTGACCGTGGAGTCAGAGTCCATTGGGAGATCAGGAGAGGTCAGGTTCGGGTCAGAGTCAAGAGTCCGAGACATCTTGTTTCCGGCGCTTTTTCCCCGCCATGGGGAAAAAGCAAGCAACGGAGCCGGAAAACAATAAACCGAGTGAGAACGAAACCAAAGCAAAGAAAACTAAGCAACGACAACGACGATGGAAAACGAGCGAAAACGTGGAAATCGCACCAAGAATCGGCGAAGGCGCGTGTGCGTGTCTGTGGTGTCAATGAGAAAATGACCGACCTTTTCCTTTTGTTAAATTTAAGGCACTTCGGCCCACTCGAACCATTGCGTGCCTGTGATGAATCATTTGTATTGAAATATGTGTAAGTGTCGGTCATAGGAAAATGGCGAGTTTGTTTCGTTTCAAACGAAATATTTAGTAAATAATGAAAAGTAGCCGTAACAGATATGGGTGTTCATTATCGAGTAATGAGGGCAGTGCTAATGTATGGAAGATGGTTTGCCTTGGGGTATAAATGTCGGACGAAGGAAATTTGATAATGATCGTTTTCGTATATGTTTTGTCTATATTTGTGTATATAGCATATGGTATATATATATATACACATAAATATAATATGTATATACTATATACCATATTATATATTCTATATACTATCTTCTATATATCGTTTTCGTATATGTCTTGTCTATATTTGTGTATATAGTATATGGTATATATATATATATATATATATATATATATATATATATATATATATATATATATATATATATATATATATATATATATATATATATATATATATATATATATATATATATATATATATATATATATATATATATATATATATATATATATATATATATATATATATATATATATATATACATATATAATATGTATATACTATATACCATATTATATATTCTATATACTATCTTCTATATACTATCTTCTATATACCATATTATACAGTATATATGTCTATATATCTGGCAGAGAGACAAGTCAATGGTGGGCTATTGGTGGAATGTAACGAGGAAACGAGATGGATCGAGCCCGACCCAATGCTACACGTATAGCAGGACGTGTCGGCCGCTCCTGATTCGTGTTAGTATGCTGTGGGGCTTGAGGTGAGGGCTGTATTTTAGGAGTCTGGTCGTCACGGGCCGGTCGTGTGCCGCTCTCCTGTCGGGGGTATGTATGGGGCGAGCCCAAACGAACCATAGCCTGCGGTGTGAGCCTGTCACGGCCGGGCCGAGTGCTGGCGCACCGGGTCACGGGCGGCGGCTCAAGGGCCGGGGAAGCGGTGGTCGTGGTGCTGGTTTCCACTGTGGCTGGTCTGAGAGGTGCCAACAGTTTGAGGGGAGGGAGCTGAGGTAGGGACTCAGTTTGAGTTTCACATGTGGCCGTTTGCTTTTTCGCTACCTGTGCGTAGGTCTTGGAAGTCGGAGAGGGCGTCTTGTCTTCTACCGCGCGACGTGCCTGTGGGTATGAAATGTTGGAAGATGCCTTCAGGGCGCAAATCTCCTTCTCCTTCTTCCACATGGGACACTGAGTGGAGGTCACGATGTGGTCTGTGGATCCACAGCTCAGGCACTTGGCTGGTGCAGAACAGGCAGAGCCGTCGTGCGGCGCTGCACCGCACTTGTGGCACCGGGCCTCTTGCTTACAAAATTTGACGCTGTGGCAAATTTTTTGGCATTTGTAGCAGCGAAGGGGGTTCGGGATGTAGACGCGTACGTTGTATCTGAGGTATCCAGCGACTAAAGTAGACGGTAGCGTGGTTGTCTGGAACGTGAGGACAAGAAGGCTGGTGTCAGGCCTCTGTCCGTCACGGAAAGTTGTTAGACGTCGCACGTGCAAGACTCCTTCTGAGCGGAGACCTTCGAGAATGTCCTCCTCGGACATAAATCTCATCTCCGGGGCGAAAACCGTACCCTGTGTGGTGTTCCGAGCATGGTGCAGCGAGACAGTGACCGCCTTCTCACAGAACTTGGTACACTGTAGCAGTTTTTTTGTTTGCGCGTTAGTCTCGGTCTTGACAACGAGTGTGCCGTTTGCCGGAGTTTCGATCTGGAGAGAGGATGAGCCGCAGATGCCTTTGAGTTGTTTGGTGGGCCAAAACACGTTGATTTTGCGGAACGAGACATTGTCGTCCGTAGGCTTAATCACCAGAAACGAGCCATTGGAATCCAGGTACTGGTCAGAAGTCGTGGTCAATGGTGAGCCAGGGTTCCGTGCGTGGTCAGTAGACAAGCGAGGGTCGGTACCGGGAGTGGAGGCATGGGACGAGCGAGGGTCAGTGCCGGGGGCGGAGGTCATGAACGAGCGAGGTTCGGTGCCGGGGGCAGAGGTCATGGACGAGCGAGGGTCGGTGCCGGGGGCAGAGGTCTGGGACGAGCGAGGATCAGTGACCGTGGAGTCAGAGTCCATTGGGAGATCAGGAGAGGTCAGGTTCGGGTCAGAGTCAGAGTCAGAAACATCTTGTTTTCGGCGTTTTTTCCCCATCATGGGGAAAAAGCAAGCAACGGAGCCGGAAAACAATAAACCGAGTGAGAACGAAACCTAAGTAAAGAAGACTAAGCAACGGCGATGGAAAACGAGCGGAAACGTGGAAATCGTACCAAGAATCGGCGAAGGTGTGTGAGCGTGTCTGTTCTGGGGATGAAAATGACCGTGAAATTTTACCATATATAATATTCTGACTTTATATATTTCATGTAGTTTTGGCACATTATCATATACTATATCTAAGCAATTATTTTTGCTTAAATCTCCTGACAACACCTCCCTTTGCATTGCTTTCCGCGACATTTCCCAACTTCAAACTGTCCTCCTACATGTTAAGGTAATGTCTGTTTTTGGTAAAACAATACGAAAAAATGACTGCTCCTTGAAGGCCCCATCTGTTGAGCGGCACCTCAACTACAAGTACGGAAGTACGCATTCTGCTCACGAGTGTCAGGCTTCGAAAAGTGGGAATAGTGACATCCGGGAACTTTTGAGAACCGCGGCGGTGCTCTTTCCGTCATTACATTGGTCTCCGAAACCAAAATGTTGTGGTTGTCATCTGCTGCAGGTTCTCCAATGCATGCCCGGACACAAATATGTTCTCGATTAGGTTCTCTAAAACCACGGCGCGTACTCTAATCTCTGCTGAAGGTTATCCAATGCGTGTCTGTAGACAAACACGTTCACACTTGGGTTATCTAAAACCCCGCAATGGACTCTTATCGAAACCCTTCTAGAAAAAGGTCTCAAGACGTGTTTGCAGTGTAGCAGTAGGCACCACATACATATAAGTAGGTAAGTATAACAACTCTGCAGATACTCAACTATGTCAAAATATCGAAATTCCATCTGGAGACTGAATCAAAAATTCGAAAACCAACAAGTATCACTTCTAATCTTATTTATCGAAACTTGCATCTCGATATTTCCTAAATCCTTCAGCTCTAAAACCTTTCAGTAGTTCAAGGAGCTCGCGTGCTCACGGAAATAAAACGTGCGCAATTTCATCAAGAATGAGCACCATCAGCAGGCTGCCGGCTGGGATTTGGCACGTACGACTTCTATACAATCGAATGGAGAACGCCGCCATGTGGCGCCGTTGTCGCCGTTGGGGCTCACGGTTGATTGGTTGAGCTTTGCTTTCGTTTGCAGATCAGAGTTTAAGATAGAACGGATCCATTTTTATACCCCACTCAAGGCCGTAATCTCACTGATGTCAATGTTTTATTATTGCCATCCATCCGTCTATCCATGTTTCAATTTCATTTGCCTGTGGTCTGGGAGATGCTTTGTCATGGTGGATTAGGTCTGACGACCGGGGGGACAGTGCCCCTCACCCCTACGGCGACGCCCTTGGCTGTGATGCCCCTAAGTGGAAGCTGTGATACCTCCACTGGAAGATGTGATGCTCCTAGTAGAAGATTTGATGCCCTAGTGTAAAATGTAATGATCCGCACTGGAAGCTGTGATGACCCTGGTGGAAGATATGATGCCTATAGTGGAAGATGGGTATCTGTATTTGTATCAGCCGCGCGGTATACAAACTGTCTCTTCCCCGCGGCCGAGCCACGTATGCGGGGGAGACTGAGCAGGTGGTCCTGTCGGGTACTGCGGCTGTGGTCATCACGTTCGGCATTGGTGCAAAACTGCGCGGCGAGCGACTCGGGCTCCCCGGTACGCCGGACTCTGTGGAGCATGCTCAGAGTGTGGACTTGGACCATAGCGGAAGGATTGAGCCAGCCAAGGCTGGCACGGACGGCGTAGATGTGGGCGAATTTCTTCTTGCCAGAGATCACACGGGCTGCGAAGTTTATAATTTTGTTGATGACTGCGAGGTTCTTGGAAGACCCGTTACCGTACACGAAGAGGCAGTAGCGACGTGGGAGGACGAGAGCTGACACAAGGATAGGGAGCGTGCCGGACGGGAGGTAGTGACGAATGTGGGAGATACCGGTGAGGATCCCGAAGCACTTCTGCGATAATTTTGACACGTGGGAGTCCCACGTTAGAAAACGATCGAATGTCATGCCCATATTTTTTAACTTCTGTGCAGGGTGACAAGGTGGTTTGGCAGAATTTCACTGAGAACTGGGGAAGGTTGCGCAGATTTTGACGCGAACCGAGAGGGAGCAGTTCAAATTTGGTTTCGTTGATTTTGAGACCATTCGAGCGGAAACAATCATCAAGAGAGTGAAGCGAGGTCTCTAATTTGGCAGCTAAATCAGAAAGGGTGGATTTTTGACCCGAGACCAGGATCTGGGTGTCGTCAGCATACTGAATGACGTACGCCTCAGCTGCGTGCAGACTGAGGTCGTTGACGAAGATGGTGAACAATAGGGTCCTAGAGAAGAGCCTTAGAAGACTCCCTGGTTGATGGTTCGCGGGACCGAGATCTGCGAGTTATAGATGGACACGCTTTGGGTATGGCCGGAGAGGTAGTTTTTGAACCAAGTAGTCTCGACACAGTGAAGCTGCAATTTCTCGAGCATGTTTTGAGTGACAGATAACATCAAACGCTGTACTTAAATCAATCAAGCAAACTTCAAATCACCATAGCTAAAGCCAAATTTAAGCTCGAGTCAATGGTTTAGGCCCCAGAGGACACCAAAGCTCACGAGGACATTTTTTCCTAACAGTTTTTGCATACATTACATTCTATTGGTTAGACATATAGCAGTAATTTTACCATCATCGTGTTTGCCTCGTAAAGGCGCTTCGAACAACATATTAATGGTGACGTGGTTAGGTCAACTTCAAAATTTGACCTCAGGCCAAGGTAATTTGGTAATACAGAAAGGTCATGTTGCATATGGGGCTACTCGACTCGACGAGGCAAACACAGTGGTGTCATGTACACGTCGCTATCTGTATTATATCCTTAGTTATTGACAACAAAGTGCTGGTGACCTAAGATGACCTCAGCCAACCTTGCAGAGGTCACTGAACAACAATGAGACCTGGGTCATCAATAATGAGCTAACATAACATAACATAATTCTGACAGAATTGGCCTGATCCAATGCATATTCTCTGAAAAGGAAGCATTTGTATATTTTCCCGTTGACTTATAATGGGGAGATCACGAAATTGACCTGACGTTAGGTCACCGATACAAACAAAAATCCGAGATTAATGAATTGTAGATACTTCTGACCTTATGAAATCCTGTAAGTTTCACATTTCTAGGGAACAAACGCTATGGCTTCGGCACGACCACAAACAGTTTTGTAGGTAAGGTCACTTGACGTGACCTGGTGACCTGACTTGAGCCGACCTGAAGTTAAAACTTTCACACAATGTGAGTGATGTGAGTGATGAGATGCACACATAGCCGTGCCAAATTTGCTAATGGGGGGCCAAATGCTAAATGCTGGCTGAGGCCCCGAGGTGCCTCTGTAGTCTTGTTCCGTCTTTCTCTCTTTCTCAATAAAACAAGTGATAGTCTAGTTTTAAGAATCTCGTGTTGTTGTCGGATTAAAACGCCAACGGTTCGAAAAGAAGATACAGTCTAAAATTATTGAAGCACAGCGACTGCTGGGAACAGCCCGTCTCCACGCAGTCCAGCAGTGACCGCTCTCGGCCGCCACTCAGTTCACAGTTCTTGTAACATCGCAGCCGCTGACGGCCATCGGAATTTACGCAAGCGCAGTAGCACGGGGTAACGCCCCCCAAACGGGTCCATCGCTTCTAAGCAACTGCCATTGTGACGTCACGGTGGACTATTCAGGTGTGGAAATAACCACACCGTTACAGCCCCCCAGCCAGCCTGAGGGGCCCTCTAAGGGCCGCCAGAAGGCCCTCAGTCGACCTGACGGGGCCTTCAGTAGGCCTGAGGGGCCCTCGGAAGGTCTGAGATTTCAACATGGGTCTGTCCGACGGTTTTTTGCGACCATTTAGAGGCCCAGCAAAATATAGTGGCCTAAATCCGAGGGGATCTGGTAGTGGCGTAACTTTGACCACCCCTGAGGTTTTTCAAAAATAGCGAGAAAACAGCGTAGTGCAGCGCCGCCAAATTTGGTATGGCTATGTGTGCATCAATTACCCACATTGAGTGAAAGTGTTAACTTCAGGTCGTCTCAAGTCAGGTCACTAGGTCACATCAAGTGACCTTACCTCCAAAAATGTTTGTGGTCATGGCAAAGCCACAGTGTTTCTCCGAGAAATTTGAAACTTGCAGAATTTCAATAGGTCATAAGTACCTACAATTATTTTTTTCAGATTTGTTTTTGTATGGGTGACCTAATGTCAGGTCAATTTCGTGATCTCATCATTATTAAGTCAATGGGAAATAATAAATGCTTCCTTTTCAGAGGTTATGCATTGGATCAGGCCATTTTTTTCAAAACATGTTATTTTAGCAGCTGATTATTGATGACCCAGGTGTAATTGTTACTCAGTGACATCTGCAAGGTCGGCTAAGGTCATCTCAGGTCACCAGCACATTTTTGCCTCGCCGAAACACAATCTTTGCATCTGTGAGAGACGAAGGAATTTGCAGGCGCTGTTTGTTAGTCTTGCTTATTCGCTTGAAAACACTCAGCAACTGACAACATTTATTGACGGTTGATGGTTGTGCATCTTATTCAGGTTCACGTGAATATATATATATATATATATATATATATATATATATATATATATATATATATATATATATATATATATATATATATATATATATATATATATATATATATATATATATATATATATATATATATATATATATATATATATATATATATATATATATATATATATATATATATATATATATATATATATATATATATATATATATATATATATATATATATATATATATATATATATATATATATATATATATATATATATATATATATATATATATATATATATATATATATATATATATATATATATATATATATATATATATATATATATATATATATATATATATATATATATATATATATATATATATATATATGTATATATATATATATATATATATATATATACATATATATATATATATATATATATATATATATATATATATATATATATATATATACATATACATATACATATACATATACATATACATATACATATACATATACATATACATATACATATACATATACATATACATATACATATACATATACATATACATATACATATACATATACATATACATATACATATACATATATATATACATATACATATACATATACATATACATATACATATACATATACATATACATATACATATACATATACATATACATATACATATACATATACATATACATATACATATACATATACATATACATATACATATACATATACATATACATATACATATACATATACATATACATATACATATACATATACATATACATATACATATACATATACATATACATATACATATACATATACATATACATATACATATACATATACATATACATATACATATACATATACATATACATATACATATACATATACATATACATATACATATACATATACATATACATATACATATACATATA
>JAXIVJ010009707.1:2500-50001 GCA_036785665.1 Chirona hameri | reverse complement strand
GACCCTCCAGGCAGCGTGCACTAATTCAAGGCAAGAAATATATGCGATGGTGGTATAGTGGTGAGCATAGCTGCCTTCCAAGCAGTTGACCCGGGTTCGATTCCCGGCCATCGCAGTCCTGGTTTTGACCTCGTCAGCCACATCGTGACCCGGGTCAACTTATCGGAGTCAGGTTAAACACCAACCAAATTAGGCCGGGTCATTCGATAGGTTTTTAAGAGCATGCACAGATCAATAGTGAAATGATTCTTCGCTATATCATTACAAATATACATGATTTTTTTGACATTTTTCAAATCAAATTTGGATGTCTCTGGCCTCTTTTTGGGTACTTTTTTGCGATTTTTTTCGTCAATATCGTACATTTGCGCATGAATTATTATGTGCAATTTTCTGAAAATATAATTTTCGAATTCTCTGTATGCTGTTTGGCAACCGTAGTGATTGTCATGGAGTTATCCTGGATAATGAACCTGTTTCTCTGCATTTCCTGTAAGGATTTTAAGGCACCCGCTCACTGCGCCATCTATTGAGCGGACTTGCAATGTATGCTCCAGATCGAAGGTCTGCAGAGGGGTTCCACACGCACTGAAATCAGTGGCGGCGGATAGGGGGGGGGGGACACATTTGGCGATTGTGGTATAGTGATGAACATAGCTGTTTGCAAGCAGTTGACCCGGGTTCGATTCCCGGTTATCCCAGTGCTGGTCTTGACTTCCTCAGCCACATCGTAACCCGGGTCAACTTATCGCAGTCAGGTTAAAACCCACAGCCGTCCACATGCACTGTAAGAGGTTTGTAGTTTGGTAGGATAGGGCAGTGCAGAAGGGGGACCGGGTGGAACAGCACGATAGGTCAGGGTCCTGGTGACTTGGCATGGGCTGTCCTTGCCTGGGCGGGCCTGGTCTGACCTGCCCTTGCCTGGAATGGACTGGCCGGGTTGAGTCGGACCAGGCCGGGCTTGGCCTGGCCTGGCCTGCCCTGCCCTGCCCTGCCCTGTTCTGCTCTACCCTGCCCTGCCCTGCCCTGCCCTGCCCTGCCCTGCCCTGCCCTGCCCTGCCCTGCCCTGCCTGCCCTGCCCTGCCCTGCCCTGCCCTGCCCTGCCCTGCCCTGCCCTGCCCTGCCCTGCCCTGCCCTGCCTCTTGTTATGGACCGTGTTCTGTCCCGTGTCCTGCTCCTGCGCTGCCCCCCTGCCCCCTGCCACCTGACTCCTGCCTCCTGTCTCTTGCCCCCTTCCCCTTTCCCCTTCCCCTTCCCCTTCCCATGCCCCCTCCCACTTCCCCTTCCTCATTTCCCCTTCCCTTTCCCCCTTCCCCCTTTCCCTGCCCCCTGCCTCCTGCCCCCTTTCCCCTGTGCCCCCTGATACTGCCCTCTTCCCGCTTCCTTCTTCCCTCTTCCCTCTTCCCTCTTCCCTCTTCCCTCTTCCCTCTTCCATCTTCCCTCTTCCCTCTTCCATCTTCCCTCTTCCCTCTTCCATCTTCATTCTTCCTCTTCCCTCTACCCTCTGCCCTCTTCCCTCTTCGCTCTATCCTCTTCCATCTTCCCTCTTCCCTCTTCCGTCTTCTCTCTTCTCTCTATTCTCATTCCTGAAAATATTCAGTACGGGTATTTCACATAAATTATCACATCACTCGGGTTTTACCAGAAACAGTTGGCCTTCAATATATCAGTAAACATTGTTCACCAAAATAAACATTAAACCTCGGAACCTTGAATTGAGTATTTAATCACATCTAGCCGCAAAAATTGCATTACCCTGCCTTGGAAGCATTTAAGTCACATCATCGCTTATCCCTACATAGATATTATTACGTTAACATTACTAATTATATTACGTGACTGCCCCTCAAGCTAGCGCTCCATCTCATTGATATTCCTTCCTCAATCCATCTTTCAGTCACATTCCGAATTAGAGTACTAGGTAATTCACACAAGGCTATATTTACAGAAAATTGTGCACCGATAGTTTAAGTTAATTGTCTCGTGAATACAATATCATTCGTCTTATAGGCAGCAGTTCGAATAGTCAGCAAAATTCAGTCAGTCACATCAGTCACATCAGTTCGAACAGTCAACCAGTCAAATAAATCCCATCGGCCACCACCACCAGCATTGACACAAGCTCCATAATCGGTTGCATTTAAAGCACGAGAGTTATAGAAGACGCAATTGTCTCGTGAATACAATATCATTCGTCTTATAGGCAGCAGTTCAAATAGAGTCAGCTAAATTCAGTCAGTCACATCAGTCACATCAGTTCGAACAGTCAACCAGTCAAATAAATCCCATCGGCCACCACCACCAGCATTGGCACAAGCTCCATAATCGGTTGCATTTAAAGCACGAGAGTTATTAAAGACGCAAACATAAACGTCCATACCATATCAGAGTTTTGATTTACGTTAGAAGTTATACTAGTCAGGCAAACAATATATGATAATTTTTCAACCATACACATACTCGCGTAGGCATAATTAAGAATATCGTGACTACATGACCAAACAAATGCCCAAATGGCAGGGGAGTTCAAAGAGAGAAGAACAAAACGAAGAAGAAGAAAAAACGGCCGAAACACTGTGCAAATTAAATTTGTATGGTGTTCAGATGCACAACAAATTAACTGACCATGGAATATAAGGAGGGTATTAGGATTGTACAGACTTTCCGACCTTACTTGATGTGAAATGCGGCTACTTTCTCCAGTAGGAAATTTATAGAACTAAACAACAGCAAATCTTGAAGGCCATCACCGATCTTACTTTCTTGCGTCTGCCTCTGCAACCTGACTTGTGATGGTCCTTGACACACACGGCTTCTCTGAGACTAAGGCTCGCGGCGAGGAGCCGCGGCCCCAGCCTGCTTCCATCCCTGCTCACTGCCCCATCTTGTCTCCTCTGAGACTGAGGCTCGCGGTGAGGAGCCGCGGCCCCAGCCTGCTTCCGTCCCTGCTCACTGCCGAACTCTGTTCCTGAGACTTACTTGGACTGTTTGGAGGCCTGGGCACACTATCGGCAATTTCAAGATCGGTCCCGTCCTTGCTGCTCTGCTGTTCGATCTGCCGACGACCCTCTGCTGTTCGATCTGCCGACGACCCCCCTTCACCCCCTCTTGCAGGCCCTTTTATCAACTTTTTGCTTGAATAATCAGCTCAGCCAGATTGGCGCCTTGCTGCCGTGATTTTTTCTCCACTCGGTTTTAATTTTCGATTCCCTTTTGCTGTCCTGTCATTGGTTCTTCTCACCCGGCTGCAACGGCCTGTGGATGCCTGCGGCGGCCGGAACTGCTGTCTACAGCGGCCCAGAGGCGGAGCTTGCTGCCGTGATCTAGGTCAGGATCCTGCGCAGAGGCTTCTGCCGAGCGCCGTACGTGACCCGGGCCGCTGGCCGGCGCTCACGCTTAATGGTGTCGCGCAGCTGCTGTTATGGCGTCCTTTCATGTGCCATAATAGCGACACCCTGGCGGTGCACAGGTCGGAACGAGGGTATTTGTTGCCTGCGTGGGGGGGGGGGGGGGGGGGGGGGCTTCAGCCGGCGTCTCCACTGTTGAAGTGTTTGGTGTGCACACGGCCGCCGTTCCTTCCATGTTCAATTTTTAACAATATACATAGCTTTTGCTTTTAGAATGTTTCTATTCTTCTGCTTATCTCTATACTTTCTTCTTTTTCCATCTGTTTCTTTTGGACAATTTAAAATGTATCTCGCTACATCTGCAGAGGGGTTCCACACGCACTGAAATCAGTGGCGGCGGATAGGGGGGGGGGGGGCAAAACATTTAGCGATTGTGGTATAGTGATGAACATAGCTGTCTTGCAAGCAGTTGACCCGGGTTCGATTCCCGGTTATCGCAGTGCTGGTCTTGACCTCCTCAGCCACATCGTAACCCGGATCAACTTATTGCAGTCAGGTTAAAAACCCACAGCCGTCCACATGCACTGTAAGAGGTGTGTAGTTTGGTAGGACATGGCAGTGCAGAAGGGGGACCGGGTGGAACAGCACGGTAGGTCAGGGTCCTGGTGACTTGGCATGGCCTGTCTTTGCCTGGGAGGGCCTGGTCTGACCTGCCCTTGTCAGGAATGGACTGGCCGGGTTGAGTCGGACCAGGCCGGGCCTGCCCTGCCCTGCCCTGCCCTGCCACTTGTTATGTCCCGTGTTCTGTCCCGTGTCCTGCTCCTGCGCTGCCCCCTGCCCCCTGCCCCCTGCCACCTGCCTCCTGCCTCCTGCCTCCTGCCTCCTGCCTCCTGCCTCCTGCCTCCTGCCTCCTGCCTCCTGCCTCCTGCCTCCTGCCTCCTGCCTCCTGCCCCCTGCCCCCTCCCCCCTCCCCTCCCCCTCCCCCCCTCCCCCTCCCCCCTCCCCTTTCCCCCTTCCCCTACCCCCTCCTACTTCCCCATTCCCCCTGCCCCCTGTCCCCTTTCCCCTGTGCCCCCTGATACTGCCCTCTTTCCGCTTCCTTCTTCCCTATTCCCTCTTCCCTCTTCCATCTTCCTTCTTCCCTCTTCCCGCTTCCCGCTTCCCTCTTCCCTCTTCCATATTCCCTCTTCCCTCTTCCCTCTTCCCTCTTCCCTCTTATGTCTTCTCTCTTCTCTATATCCTCTTCCCTCTTCCCTCTTTCCTCTTCCCTCTTTCCTCTTTCCTCTTTCCTCTTTCCTCTTTCCTCTTTCTCTTTCCTCTTTCTCTTTCCTCTTTCCTCTTTCCTCTTTCCTCTTTCCTCTGTCCTCTGTCCTCTGTCCTCTGTCCTCTTTCCTCTTTCCTATTTCCTCTGCCATCTGCCCTCTGTCCTATTCCCTCTGCAATCTGCCCTCTGCCCTGCCTCCGGATCCCTGACATGTCCAAGAGTTACCGAGTTCATCTGGTGGTAGGATATTATTTAACCAATAGTTTATTAGCGGAAACAAGTTGACAGTGGCGGCCGCGTTTCACCAGAGGAGTCAGTGACTGGCTCACGAAAACGTGACCCGGTAAAAAGACCCTCCAGGCAGCGTGCACTAATTCAAGGCAATAAATATGGCGATGGTGGTATAGTGGTGAGCATAGCTGCCTTCCAAGCAGTTGACCCGGGTTCGATTCCCGGCCATCGCAGTCCTGGTTTTGACCTCGTCAGCCACATCGTGACCCGGGTCAACTTATCGGAGTCAGGTTAAACACCAACCACATTAGGCCGGGTCATTCGATAGGTTTTTAAGAGCATGCACAGATCAATAGTGAAATGATTCTTCGCTATATCATTACAAACTTACATATTTTTTGACATTTTTCAAATCAAATTTAGAGGTAACAACTGGCCTCTTTTTGGGTATTTTTTGCGATTTTTTCGTCAATATCGTACATTTGTGCAGGAATTATTATGTACAATTTTCTGAAAATATCATTTTCAAATTCTCTGTATGCTGTTTAACAACCGTAGTGATTGTCATCGAGTTATCCTGGAGAATGAAGCTGTTTCTCTGCATTTCCTGTGAGGATTTTTAAGGCACCCGCTCACTGCGCCATCTATTGAGCGGACTTGCAATTTATGCACTAGATGCAGTTTTCCAGCTACGGAGGTCTGCAAAGGGGTTCCACGCGCACTGAAATCAGTGGCGGCGGAGGGGGGGGGGGGCAGGGCTGCCCCCCCCCCACTCAAGAAGTTGGCGGGCGGGGGGGGGGGGGGGGGGGGGGGGAGGCAACACATATAGCGATTGTGGTATAGTGATGCGCATAGCTGCCTTGCAAGCAGTTGACCCGGGTTCGATTCCCGGTAATCGCAGTGCTGGTCTTGACCTCCTCAGCCACATCATGACCCGGGTCAACTTATCGCAGTCAGGTCAAAAACCCACAGCCGTCCACATGCACTGTAAGAGGTGTGTAGTTTGGTAGGACAGGGCAGGGCAGAAGGGGGACCGGGTTGAACAGGAGGGTAGGGCAGGGTCCTGGTGACCTGACATGGCCTGTCCTTGCCTGGGCTGGCCTGGTCTGACCTGCCCTTGCCTGGAATTGGCTGGCCTGGTTGGTTTGGGTCAGGTCAGGCCAGGCCGGGCCTGCCCTGCCGTACCCTGCCCTGCCCTTCTGCCCTGCCCTGCCCTGCCCTGCCCTGCCCTGCCCTGCCCTGCCCTGCCCTGCCCTGCCCTGCCCTGCCCTGCCCTGCCCTGCCCTGCCCTGCCCTCCCCTGCCCTGCCATCCCCTGCCCTGCCCTGCCCTGCCCTGGCCTGCCCTGCCCTGCCCTGCCCTGCCCTGCCCTGCCCTGCCATGCCCTGCCATGCCCTGCCATGCCCTGCCATGCCCTGCCATGCCCTGCCATGCCCTGCCCTGCCCTGCCCTGCCCTGCCCTGCCCTGCCCTGCCATGCCCTGCCATGCCCTGCCATGCCCTGCCATGCCCTGCCATGCCCTGCCATGCCCTGCCATGCCCTGCCATGCCATGCCCTGCCATGCCCTGCCATGCCCTGCCATGCCCTGCCCTGCCCTGCCATGCCCTGCCATGCCCTGCCATGCCCTGCCATGCCCTGCCATGCCCTGCCATGCCATGCCATGCCATGCCATGCCATGCCATGCCCTGCCCTGCCCTGCCCTGCCCTGCCCTATCCTATCCTGCCATAGAGTTTCTGAGTTTACCTGGTGCCAGGATATGGAACTATTAGTTACGAATAGGAAACTAGATGTCAGTGCAGGTCAGCTTTCACCAGACATGTTTGTGGCTCACGAAAAACGTGACCTGGTAAAAAGACCCTCCAGGCATCGTGCACTAATTCAAGGCAATAAATATTGCGATGGTGGTATAGTGGTGAGCATAGCTGCCTTCCAAGCAGTTGACCCGGGTTCGATTCCCGGCCATCGCAGTCCTGGTTTTGACCTCGTCAGCCACATCGTGACCCGGGTCAACTTATCGGAGTCAGGTTAAACACCAACCACATTAGGCCGGGTCATTCGATAGGTTTTTGAGAGCATGCACAGATCAATAGTGAAATGAAATGATTAGTGAGATGATTTTTTTGACATTTTTCAAATCAAATTTGGAGGTAACAACCGGCCTCTTTTTGGGGATTTTTTTGCGACTTTTTCGTCAATATCGTACATTTGTGCAGGAATTATTATGTACAATTTTCTAAAAATATCATTTTCGAATTATCTGTATGCTGTTTAACAACCGTAGTGATTGTCATCTAGTTATCCTGGAGAATGAAGCTGTTTCTCTGCATTTCCTGTGAGGATTTTAAGGCACCCGTTCACTGCGCCATCTATTGAGCGGACTTGCAATTTATGCACTAGATGCAGTTTTCCGGCTACGGAGGTCTGCAAAGGGGTTCCACACGCACTGAAATCAGTGGCGGCGGATGGGAGGGGGGGGGGGGGGGGCAGGGCTGCCCCCCCCCCCCCCCCCCCCACTCAAGAAGTTGGCGGGGGGGGGGGGGGGCAACACATATGGCGATTGTGGTATAGTGATGCGCATAGCTGCCTTGCAAGTAGTTGACCCGGGTTCGATTCCCGGTAATCGCAGTGCTGGTTTTGACCTCCTCAGCCACATCGTGACCCGGGTCAACTTATCGCAGTCAGGTAAAAAACCCACCGCCGTCCAGATGCACTGTAAGAGGTGTGTAGTTTGGTAGGACAGGGCAGGGCAGAAGGGGGACCGGGTTGAACAGGAGGGTAGGGCAGGGTCCTGGTGACCTGACATGACCTGTCCTTGCCTGGGCTGGCCTGGTCTGACCTGCCCTTGCCTGGAATTAGCTGGTCTGGTTGGTTTGGGTCAGGTCAGGCCAGGCCGGGCCTGCCCTGCCGTGCCCTGCCCTGCCCTTCTGCCCTGCCCTGCCCTGCCCTGCCCTGCCCTGCCCTGCCCTGCCCTGCCCTGCCCTGCCCTGCCCTGCCCTGCCCTGCCCTGCCCTGCCCTGCCCTGCCCTGCCCTGCCCTGCCCTGCCCTGCCCTGCCCTGCCCTGCCCTGCCCTGCCCTGCCCTGCCATGCCCTGCCATGCCCTGCCATGCCCTGCCATGCCCTGCCATGCCCTGCCATGCCCTGCCATGCCCTGCCATGCCCTGCCATGCCCTGCCATGCCCTGCCATGCCCTACCATGCCCCTTGTGCTGTCCCGTGTCCTGTCCCATGTCCTGCTCCTGCCCTGCCCCCTACCCCTGCACCCTGTTCCCTGCCCTATCCTGCCATAGAGTTTCTGAGTTTACCTGGTGCCAGGATATGGAACTATTAGTTACGAATAGGAAACTAGATGTCAGTGCAGGTCAGCTTTCACCAGACATGTTTGTGGCTCACGAAAAACGTGACCTGGTAAAAAGACCCTCCAGGCAGCGTGCACTAATTCAAGGCGATAAATATGGCGATGGTGGTATAGTGGTGAGCACTGAGCATAGCTGCCTTCCAAGCAGTTGACCCGGGTTCGATTCCCGGCCATCGAATTCCTGGTTTTGACCTCGTCAGCCACATCGTGACCCGGGTCAACTTATCGGAGTCAGGTTAAACACCAACCACATTTGGCCGGGTCATTCGATAGGTTTTTGAGAGCATGCATAGATCAATAGTGAAATGAAATGATTAGTGAGATGATTTTTTTTGAAGGGGGGGGGGGGGGCAGGGCTGCCCCCCCCCCACTCAAGAAGTTGGCGAAGAAGTCAAGAAAAATTACATTTTTCAAATCAAATTTGGAGGTAACAACCGGCCTCTTTTTGGGGATTTTTTTGCGACTTTTTCGTCAATATCGTACATTTGTGCAGAAATTATTATGTACAATTTTCTAAAAATATCATTTTCGAATTCTCTGTATGCTGTTTAACAACCGTAGTGATTGTCATCTAGTTATCCTGGAGAATGAAGCTGTTTCTCTGCATTTCCTGTGAGGATTTTAAGGCACCCGTTCACTGCGCCATCTATTGAGCGGACTTGCAATTTATGCACTAGATGCAGTTTTCCGGCTACGGAGGTCTGCAAAGGGGTTCCACACGCACTGAAATCAGTGGCGGCGGATGGGGGGGGGGGGGGGGGGGGGCAGGGCTGCCCCTCCCCCCCCCCCCCACTCAAGAAGTTGGCGGGGGGGGGGGGGGCAACACATATTGCGATTGTGGTATAGTGATGCGCATAGCTGCCTTGCAAGTAGTTGACCCGGGTTCGATTCCCGGTAATCGCAGTGCTGGTTTTGACCTCCTCAGCCACATCATGACCCGGGTCAACTTATCGCAGTCAGGTAAAAAAAACCACCGCCGTCCAGATGCACTGTAAGAGGTGTGTAGTTTGTTAGGACAGGGCAGGGCAGGGCAGAAGGGGGACCGGGTTGAACAGGAGGGTAGGGCAGGGTCCTGGTGACCTGACATGACCTGTCCTTGCCTGGGCTGGCCTGGTCTGCCCTGCCCTTGCCTGGAATTAGCTGGTCTGGTTGGTTTGGGTCAGGTCAGGCCAGGCCGGGCCTGCCCTGCCGTGCCCTGCCCTGCCCTTCTGCCCTGCCCTGCCCTGCTCTGCCGTGCCCTGCCCTGCCCTGCCCTGTCCTGCCCTGTCCTGTCCTGCCCTGTCCTGCCCTGCCCTGCCCTGCCCTGCCCTGCCCTGCCCTGCCCTGCCCTGCCCTGCCCTGCCCTGCCATTCCATGCCCTGCCATGCCCTGCCATGCCCTGCCATGCCCTGCCATGCCCTGCCATGCCCTGCCATGCCCTGCCATGCCCCGTGTGCTGTCCCGTGTCCTGTCCCATGTCCTGCTCCTGCCCTGCCCCCTACCCCTGCACCCTGTTCCCTGCCCTATCCTGCCATAGAGTTTCTGAGTTTACCTGGTGCCAGGATATGGAACTATTAGTTACGAATAGGAAACTAGATGTCAGTGCAGGTCAGCTTTCACCAGACATGTTTGTAACGTGACCTGGTAAAAAGACCCTCCAGGCAGCATGCACTAATTCAAGGCAATAAATATGGCGATGGTGGTATAGTGGTGAGCATAGCTGCCTTCCAAGCAGTTGACCCGGGTTCGATTCCCGGCCATCGCAGTCCTGGTTTTGACCTCGTCAGCCACGTCGTGACCCGGGTCAACTTATCGGAGTCAGGTTAAACACCAACCACATTAGGCCGGGTCATTCGATAGGTTTTTGAGAGCATGCACAGATCAATAGTGAAATGAAATGATTAGTGAGATTATTTTTTTTGACATTTTTCAAATCGAATTTGGAGGTAACAACTGGCCTCTTTTTGTTTACTTTTTTCGCGATTTTTTCGTCAATATCGTACATTTGTGCATGAATTATTATGTACAATTTTCTGAAAATATAATGTTCGAATTCTCTGTATGCTGTTTGACAACTGTAGTGATTGTCATGGAGTTATCCTGGGGAATGAAGCTGTTTCTCTGCATTTCCTGTGAGGATTTTAAGGCACCCGGCTCACTGCGCCATCTATTGAGCGGAATTGCAATTTATGCACTAGATGCAGTTCTCCGGCTACGGAGGTCTGCAAAGGGGTTCCACACGCACTGAAATCAGTGGCGGCGGATGAGGGGGGGGGGGGGGGGGGGGGCTGCCCTCCCACTCAGGAATTTGGGGGGGGGCAACATATGGCGATTGTGGTATAGTGATGAACATAGCTGTCTTGCAAGCAGTTGACCCGGGTTCGATTCCCGGTTATCGCAGTGCTGGTCTTGACCTCCTCAGCCACATCGTAACCCGGGTTAACTTATCGCAGTCAGGTTAAAAACCCACAGCCGTCCACATGCACTATAAGAGGTGTGTAGTTTGGTAGGACAGGGCTGTGCAGAAGGGGGACCGGGTGGAACAGCACGGTAGGTCAGGGTCCTGGTACTTGGCATGGCCTGTCCTTGCCTGGGCGGGCCTGGTCTGACCTGTCCTTGCCAGGAATGGACTAGCCGGGTTGAGTCGGACCAGGCCGGGCCTGCCCTGCCCTGCCCTGCCCTGCCCTGCCCTGCCCTGCCCTGCCCTGCCCTGCCCTGCCCTGCCCTGCCCCTTGTTATGTCCCGTGTTCTGTCCCGTGTCCTGCTCCTGCGCTTCCCCGTGCCCCCTGCCACCTGCCTCCTGCCTCCTGTATCCTGCCCCCTTCCCCTCCCCCTCCCTTCCCCCCCCCCCTTCCCCCTTCCCACTTCCCTCTTCCCCATTCCCCCTGCCCCCTGCCCCCTGTGCCCCTGATACTGCCCTCTTCCCGCTTCCTTCTTCCCTATTCCCTCTTCCATCTTCCCTCTTCCCGCTTCCCTCTTCCATCTTCCCTCTCCCCTCTTCCCTCTTCCCTCTTCCCCCTTCCCTCTTCCCTCTTCCCTATTCGCTCTATCCTCTTCCCTCTTCCCTCTTCCGTCTTCCGTCTTCTCTCTTCTCTCTATCCTCTTCCCTCTTTCCTCTTTCCTCTTTCCTCTTTCCTCTTTCCTCTTTCCTCTTTCCTCTTTCCTCTTTCCTCCTTTCTCTTTCCTCTTTCCTGTTTCCTATTTCCTCTGCCATCTGCCCTCTGCCCTATTCCCTCTGCAATCTGCCCTAACCCTGCCTGCGGATCCCTGACATGTCCAAGAGTTACTGAGTTCATCTGGTGGCAGGATATTTAACCAATAGTTTATTAGCGGAAACAAGTTGACAGTGGCGGCCGCGTTTCACCAGAGGAGTCAGTGACTGGCTCACGAAAACGTGACCCGGTAAAAAGACCCTCCAGGCAGCGTGCACTAATTCAAGGCAACACATATGGCGATTGTGGTATAGTGATGAGCATAGCTGCCTTGCAAGCAGTTGCCCGGGTTCGATTCCCGGTTATCGCAGTGCTGTTCTTGACCTCCTCAGCCACATCGTGACCCGGGTCAACTAATCGCAGTCAGGTCAAAAACCCACAGCCGTCCACATGCACTGTAAGAGGTGTGTAGTTTGGTAGGACAGGGCAGGGCAGAAGGGGGACCGGGTGGAACAGGAGGGTAGTGCAGGGTCCTGGTGACCTGACATGGCCTGTCCTTGCCTGGGCTGGCCTGGTCTGACCTGCCCTTGCCTGGAATGGACTGGCCTGGTTGGTTTGGGTCAGGTCAGGCCAGGCCGGCCCTGCCCTGCCCTGCCCTGCCCTGCCCTGCCCTGCCCTGCCCTGCCCTGCCCTGCCATGCCATGCCATGCCCTGCCATGCCCTGCCATGCCCTGCCATGCCCTGCCATGCCCTGCCATGCCCTGCCATGCCCTGCCATGCCCTGCCATGCCCTGCCATGCCCTGCCATGCCCTGCCATGCCCTGCCATGCCCTGCCATGCCCTGCCATGCCCTGCCATGCCCCTTGTGCTGTCCCGTGTCCTGTCCCAGTTCCTGCTCCTGCCCTGCCCCCTACCCCTGCACCCTGTTCCCTGCCCTATCCTGCCATATAGTTTCTGAGTTTACCTGGTGCCAGGATATGGAACTATTAGTTACGAATAGGAAACTAGATGTCAGTGTAGGTCAGCTTTCACCAGACATGTTTGTGGCTCACGAAACACGTGACCTGGTAAAAAGACCCTCCAGGCAGCGTGCACTAATTCAAGGCAATAAATATGGCGATGGCGGTATAGTGGTGAGCATAGCTGCCTTCCAAGCAGTTGACCCGGGTTAGATTCCCGGCCATCGCAGTCCTGGTTTTGACCTCGTCAGCCACATCGTGACCCGGGTCAACTTATCGGAGTCAGGTTAAACACCAACCACATTAGGCCGGGTCATTCGATAGGTTTTTGAGAGCATGCACAGATCAATAGTGAAATGATTCTTCGCTATATCAGTACAAATACACATAATTTTTGTTGTTGACATTTTACAAATCGAATTTGGAGGTAACAACTGGCCTCTTTTTGGGTACTTTTTTGCGATTTTTTCGTCAATATCGTACATTTGTGCATGAATTATTATGTACAATTTTCTGAAAATATAATTTTCGAATTCTCTGCATGCTGTTTGACAACCGTAGTGATTGTCATGGAGTTATCCTGGGGAATGAAGCTGTTTCTCTGCATTTCCTGTAAGGATTTTAAGGCACCCGCTCATTGCGCCATCTATTGAGCGGACTTGCAATTTATGCACTAGATGCAGTTTTCCGGCTACGGAGGTCTGCAGAGGGGTTCCACACGCACTGAAATCAGTGGCGGCGGATGGGGGGGGGGGGCTGCCTTCCCACTCAAGAAGTTGGGGGGGTGGGGCAACATATGGCGATTGTGGTATAGTGATGAACATAGCTGTCTTGCAATCAGTTGACCCGGGTTCGATTCCCGGTTATCGCAGTGCTGGTCTTGACCATCTCAGCCACATCTTGACCCGGGTCAACTTATCGCAGTCAGGTTAAAAACCCACAGCCGTCCACATGCACTGTAAGTGGTGTGTAGTTTGGTAGGACAGGGCAGGGCAGAAGGGGGACCGGGTGGAACAGCACGGTAGGTTAGGGTCCTGGTGACTTGGGATGGCCTGTCCTTGCCTGGGCGGGGCTGGTCTGACCTGCCCTTGCCAGGAATGGACTGGCTGGGTTGAGTCCTACCCTTTGTTCTGTCCCGTGTTCTGTCCCATGTCCTGCTCCTGCCCTGCCCCCTGCCCCTGCACCCTGTTCCCTGCCCTATCCTGCCCTAGAGTTTCTGAGTTTACCTGGTGCCAGGATATATAACTATTAGTTACGAATAGGAAACTAGATGTCAGTGCAGGTCAGCCTTCACCAGACATGTTAGTGGCTCCTGAAAACGTGACCCGGTAAAAAGACCCTCCAGGCAGCGTGCACGAATTCAATGCAAGAAAAATAAGGCGATGGTGGTATAGTGGTGAGCATTGCTGCCTTCCAAGCAGTTGACCCGGGTTCGATTCCCGGTTATCGCAGTGCTGGTCTTGACCTCCTCACCCACATCGTGACCCGGGTCAACTTATCGGAGTCAATTTAAAAAGGAACAGGCGTCCACAAACACTGTGAGAGGTGTGCAGTTCTGTAAGACATGACAGGGTAGAAGGAGGACTAAGCAGAACAGCAGGGTAGGTCGGGGTCCTGGTGAGTTGGCATGGCAATGGACTGGCCGGGTCGGGTCGGGTCTGGTCCTGCTTTTCCCTGCCCCAAGTTCTGTCCCGTATCCTGGCCCGTGTCCTGTTCCTGCCCTGCCCCCTGTCCCCTGTCCCCTGCTCCCTGCCACCTGCCTCCTGCCCTCTTCCCCCTGGCCCCTGCCCCCTGCCCCCTGCCCCCTGCCCCCTGCCCCCTGCCCCCTGTCCCCTGTGACCCCTGCTACTGCCCTCTTCCCTCTTCCCTCTTCCCTCTTTCATCTTCCCTCTTCCCGCTTCCCTCTTCCCTCTTACCTATTCCCCTTCCCTCTTCTCTCTTCGCTCTATCCTCTTCCCTCTTCCCTCTTCCGTCTTCTCTCTTATCTCTATCCTCTTCCCTCTTCCCTCTTTCCTCTTTCTTCTTTCCTCTTTCCTTTTTCCTCTTTCCTATTTCCTCTGCCATCTGCCCTATTCCCTCTGCAATCTGCCCTCTGCCCTGCCTCCGAATCCCTGACATGTCCAAGAGTTACTGAGTTCATATGGTGGTAGCATATGTAACCAATAGTTTATTAGCGGAAACAAATTGACAGTGGCGGCCGCGTTTCACCAGAGGAGTCAGTGACTGGCTCACGAAAACGTGACCCGGTAAAAAGACCCTCCAGGCAGCGTGCACTAATTCAAGGCAACACATATCGCGATTGTGGTATAGTGATGAGCATAGCTGCCTTGCAAGCAGTTGACCCGGGTTCGATTCTTGGTTATCGCAGTGCTGGTCTTGACCTCCTCAGCCACATCGCGACCCGGGTCAACTTATCGCAGTCAGGTTAAAAACCCACAGCCGTCCACATGCACTGTAAGAGGTGTGTAGTTTGGTAGGACAGGACAGGGAAGAAGGGGGACCGGGTGGAACAGGAGGGTAGGTCAGGGCAGATTGGGGACCGGGGGGAACAGGAGGGTAGGTCAGGGTCCTGGTGACCTGACATGGCCTGGCCTTGCCTGGGCTGGCCTGGTCTAACCTGCCCTTGCCTAGAATGGACTGGCCTGGTTGGGTTGGGTCAGGCCAGGCCAGGCCAGGCCAGGCCAGGCCAGGCCAGGCCAGGCCAGGCCAGGCCAGGCCAGGCCAGGCCAGGCCGGGCCGGGCCTGGCCGGGCCTGCCCTGTCCTGCCTTGCTTTGCCCTGCCCTGCCCTGCCCTGCCCTGCCCTGCCCTGCCCTGCCCTGCCCTGCCCTGCCCTGCCCTGCCCTGCCCTGCCCTGCCCTGCCCTGCCCTGCCCTGCCCTGCCCTGCCCTGCCCTGCCCTGCCCTGCCCTGCACCTGCACCTGCACCTGCACCTGCCGCCCTGCACCTGGGGCATTCCACGACATTTCGACAAGTCTAAATAACACTCATCTCTCATTTTTGTTTGTAAATTGGTGTATAGTGTTATCTTGGGTCCTGCATTCAGCTGTGGCAATATTGGCTCGATCTGACCACAGGTTTGGGAGTTATAGCCTCGGACATTTTGGCAAGGTCACGCTGCAAAGGTATGGCTGCATTTGACTTAACTAAATATAAAAAATAATCATATGACTGAATTCACAATGAAACAGATATTATATTTTGTTTTTGCGTGACCTTGAATGACCTGGAAACCGTGACCTCGTGACCTTTTTTTCGTTGACCTCGTATGACTCGGGTACACCTCTGATTTAAATGTTTGCTTTGCAAAATACTCGTCAATATATTGCCTAACAACGCAACAAATAAAAAGGTGCGTTTTCCCTCTAAGTTCCATTACTTTCCCTTGATATACGTGCGTGTTTTCGAATTACCCCCTAAGGGGAGGAGTAACGGGGGATTATCTGCGAATCTATGGGACCGATTTGGGTGGGGTCTTCGCCATTCGATCCGGCGTAGTCCAAAACAGTGCGGTTCGGAGTTTTATTCATTTTGGTCTAATCTAAGTGGACCAAATTGGACCAAAACCGCCAAAAATCGTTGCAGACGCCGTCATATTCCGAACCTATAGGACCGATTTGGACGGGGTCTTCACTATTCGATCCGGCGTGGTCTAAACGGTGTCATAGTGAGTTTTATCCACTTTGGTCTAATCTAAGTGAACCAAAATTCAAATTTGTTTACCAAAACCACCACCCAAAATCGTTGCCGACGACGTCATGCTCCGAACCTCTGGGACCGATTTGAACGGAGTCTTCACCATTCGATCCGGCTTGGTATAAACGGTGCCGTTTTGAGTTTTATCCACTTTGGTTCAATCGAAGTGGATCAAATTGGACCAGAACGCCAAAAATCGTTGCCGACGTCATGTTCCGAACCTATGGGACCGATTTGGGCGGAGTCTTCACCATTCGATCCGTTTTGGACCACGCCGGATGACTGTGTGATGTTGGTTGTCGCCCTGACAATGTGTATACCAAAAATCGGGTCACTAGCTGCAATGGTAGCCGAGATATCTGCCCGTTACCCCTCCCCCTTGGGGATAATTCGAGAACACGCACATATATATTGGCGGGAAATATGGAAATTAGAAGGAAAAACGCACTTTCTTATTATTTGCGTTGTTAGTCAATATATTGACAAGTATTTTGCGAAGTGAAAAAACAAAAATCAGAGGTGTACTCAGGGTCATCATCATCATTCATCATTTATTTCGAATGGTCTCCATGTGATGGCTCTTATGACCAAGAGTCAATACAAGATATATAGTAAAACACAGGGTAAAATGGAACACTGGATAAAATACATAGACAATCCGTTCAGAAACAAGTCGCGAACATATGACACAATCATTCTAGTCACCTGGCATGGTCTCGCGCCCTCAGCCATGCCTCCGCCTTCCTTCTACTTCCAGCTGAGCTTTTGGCTTCCTTTACATCCGTAGGAGCCATGTTCCACAGTGAGAGCGCCCTGTATCCAAAATACCGTCTGGCCATTTCGGTGCGCACGCGCGGAAGCTGGAGCTGTCCAGCGGCTGCGGCCCGAGTGTCCCTGACAGACACGTCACTGCGGTAACTTATCGAGTTTCGTAGACACTGAGGTGCATACTGGTGACTAAACAGCCGATGGAGCATTGCGATAGACATAAAGACATAAAGACATAAAAGAAAAGTGCAACAAAGAGCCTCTTGGGCCCATCCGAGGTTGCACCCCCCCCCCCCATCCCCCCCCCCCCCCTCCACCAGTCTCGCCCCTTCAAATCACCTTACTCTACCTGCATAAAAGAAGGCTAATCCCACGAGTATTTATGAACTAATCCCTTCTCTGTAAAGTATTTATCTAATCTAATTTTGAAGGAAGCAAGTGTCACTGCATCAGCGACATCCCCTGGTAGCATATTCCAATGTCCTACAACCCTTCTACTGAAAAATGACTGTCGTAGCCTAGTCCTACTTTGTTTCATAATGAGTTTATGCTGATGACCTCTACCTCGATTTTCCCTATTGAACTCAAACATACCCTTTAAATATCCAGAATGCTGACTATTTACAAATTTGAAGACTTCAATTAGATCTCCTCTTAGCCTTCTATATCTAAGTGAAAACATACCCAATTTCCTTAATCTATCTTCATAAGGTAAACTACCAAGACAATTAATCATTTTTGTTGCCCTTTTTTGAACTCTTTCTAACAACCAGCAATCTTTCTCATATGTTGGAGACCAGGCTTGTACACAATACTCCAAATGTGGTCTAACGTATGCACAATACAGTTTTGTTATTACCTTTTCACTCTTGTAGGAAACATTTCTGTTAATGGCCCCTAGCATTCTAAGTGCCTTTTTCCTAGCTTCTACAACCTGGTCTGACGCTGATAGTCTATTGTTTACCACGACACCTAAATCTCTTTCCTTTTCAATCTGCTCCATTTTCTGCCCACCCATTTCATACCTATGTTTACTGCTAACCCGTCCAGCGTGCATAATCTTACATTTACTCAAATTGAATTTCATCTGTCATGCTTCAGACCACTCAACTAGCTTGTCCAGATCTGATTGAAAAACATCCTGATCATGTTTTCCTCTAATAATCCTGACAACTTTTAGATCGTCTGCAAATTTCAAGACTTTGCTGTCTATACTGTTCTCAATTGCATTCACAAATATTATAAAAAGCAATGGGCCCAGGACTGAGCCCTGTGGAACCCCACTGAGAACCTCCTTCCATTGTGATTGGCACCCATTCAATATAACCCTTTGCTGGCGTCCTGAAAGCCACGTTTCTATCCAATCCAGAATCTTGCCCCTGATCCCATGAATTTTAAGTTGCAACCCCAGTCTTGTATGGGGGACTTTGTCAAATGCTTTACTGAAATCAAGAAAAGCTACATCTAGCTGTTTACCCTGATCAACGCTATCTGTTGCAACATCCAAAAACTCCAGAAGATTAGTTAAACAAGAACGGCCCTTCCTAAAGCCATGCTGTGTATCTTTGATGAGTTCATTTTGCTCCAAGAATTCAACAATCTTATCTTTGATGATTGATTCAAGCACCTTGCAGACTAATGAGGTCAGACTAACTGGTCTATAGTTTTCCTCTTTACTTCTATCTCCCTTTTTATGAATAGGAACAACATTTGCTCTTTTCCAATCAAGTGGAATTTTACTATCTGCAAGTGATTTAGAAAATATTATGGCTAATGGAACCGACAACTCCCTTTCAGATTCTCTTAAAAGTCTAGCATGGATTTCATCAGGTCCTTCTGCCTTGTTAGGCCTTACTTTCTTTAGATATTCTAGAACAAGTTCACTACTTATGCCACCTAGCTCTCCTAAAGTCTCCTCTGTCTCTAGCTCAGGCTGAAGTGCTGCAATACTACTCTGGTCCTCGATAGTAAAGACAGATTGAAACTGATCATTAAGCACTTCAACCATTTCACTGTCCTTGCTAACTAACACATCATCTACCTTAAATGGACCTATATTTTTGGAAACTGTACTTAACTTATAAAAACTGAAGAACTTCTTACTATCTGCATTACAATGTCTAGCTAAATCAAGTTCCTTTGCCCTTTTAGCTGCTCTGACCTTTTTCTTAACTGAATTTCTTGCATTCTGGTAGGCCTTCTGATTTATATCTAGTGAAGATCCCTTCAAAATGCCAAATGCACTTCTTTTAGCTTGTATAGCACTCCTTACTTCTGGGGTAAGCCAAACTGGATTGCCCTTGGTTCTGTTACGTTTGTGCCTGAGGGGTATATGCCGATTTTGAATTTGGCTTAATCTAGCTTTGAAAACATTCCAGGCCTCACATGCATCTAAACCTGCCAACTCAACGTTCCATTTTACCTGTGCGAGGTCATTTCTAATACCATCAAAATCAGCCCGGCTGAAGTTTGGAACCATAATAAGGTTATCTTTGGGCCTCATTTCTGATGAGATATTGAATTTAACCATATTGTGATCACTGGTTCCTAGACCTGCACAAATACTTATGTCACTAACTAGATCACTGTTGTCTGAGAATACAAGGTCTAGAATGGAGCAATGTCTGGTTGGCTCTGTTACAAACTGATGCATGAAAAGCTCCTCTTCAAAGATTTGCCTATACAACCTACACTCATTTGTTTCCTCTGCTATACTTTCGTATCCTCTTAAGTTAAAATCTCCCATAATAAGACACTGAGCCCGAAAGTTCCTACGTATTTCCTCACAAATATCTTGGTCTGTTTCAGCTTGGGAGTTCCTTGGAAGATTCCCTGGTCTGTAAAATGCACCTATCCTCAACCTTCCTCTGTTTCCTGTACCAATTTTAATGTCAAGCCAGATTGATTCTACTTCTTTTACTTTACTAGAATCATCAACTCTTATAGTGCAGTACAAGCTATTTACATATACAAACACTCTGCCTCCCTGCCGTGATTCTCTGCAGTATGAGAACATGTTATACCCTTGTAACTCGAAATCCTGTAGCCTATCCCTATTATACCCCTCACTAACCCATGTCTCGGTTACACAAATGATATCAGGCTTTTCAAGGGCAACATAACACTCAAACTCATCAAATTTAGACCTAATACTTTGGGCATTCAGCAACACACATGTGATCTTATACTTTGAGCTGACTCTACTAATTCTGAGGGAATTATGATCTACTGTCCTATTCTGACATGAACTTCTACCAATGCTTACTTCTTGATGCCCTAGTACTAGCGTCCCTGAACCCCCCCTCCTACCTAGTTTCCCTGAATGACACTTCTGTAGGCATCTCCCAAAGCCCTTGCCCCCTCATCCGATAAGTGAAGCCCATCCTTCATATAGTACCTATGCCACTCATAGAACTGATCCCATAAGTCTACATAACTAAGCCCCATAGCTGAACATAAGTTCTGAACTGAGCTGTTCACAGACAGAGCTCTCGAGTACCACTCCTCACTGGCTCCACAGCGAGGGAGGATGCCAGTCACAATGACTGGTTTCCTGGACTCCTTCAACCTCTGCAGCAGGCTCCGGTACTCCGCTACTATTCTCACACTCTGTCTAGGTCCTATGTTGTTCACCCCCACCTGTATTATAACTGTCTCTGGGCTACTCCTACCCAGTTCTGCCTCAATGACAGGGCCCATATCAACTACTTTTGCCCCCGGTTTAACTATACATTTGTCCCTCTTCCCACAGAATGTTCGCCTTAAGGGCCTTACCCTCGAGTCCCCAACCACTAAATGCTGAATCTGTACCTTGTCACTTTCAGCTGCTGACTCTAACGCACTGAACCTATTTGCTAGTGTAACCTGCTGATGTTCCCTGGGGCTGTACTGCCTGACTCTACCCTGAACTTTTGTCCATCCCTCCTGATCCCCTTCCCTCTTCCTCCTCCAGATTCTGCTACCACCCTCCATTACCCAGCACCCCTCCTCATCCTTACTGTCTGTGGCCCTAGCATTACTTTCCACAATGTTGGGTCTCCAGAAACGTGACCCTCCAACACACTTCCAAACCCCAGCCGCACTATCCACTTTTGCCTTATCCTCCTCCCTTATGCCCCTATCAGAACTACCACTGGTCCCTGATCCTGTAGGCTCCTTTTCTGACCCCCTAACCACAATCTGCGCATACGTTCCTTGGTCAGGAGCTACACCCTCTTGCGGCTCATCTCTACACCTACACTTACTTAACTGCGCCTCAAGCTCCGCTACTCTAGCCTGGAGGGCCTCTAGCTCTGCTACCTTCGCCTGCATCCTAGTCATGCTCATTTGAATACACTAGTAACTTAGGTATATAACTTAGGTACTATGCACTTTTCAATACTTTACTAACTTAACTTAACTTTTTTTTGTTTGTTTTTTCTTCTTCTAAACCTTAACTAGATCTAGGTAAAGCTAGTAACACAAATCAGCTATGAGTGCACCTTATACTAGACTAAATATCTAATCCTTAAATAAACTGAATACTAAATACACCTTAATTATCCCTAATTTTCTAAAATATCTACTTATCCAACCCTGCAACTAATAACACAAAAATAAGACTAAGACAATTTTGGCGCACACAAGCTAGAATGAAAAGTCCTTTAAAAAGCAAGTAAGAGGTAACAGCTAACTATGAATGCTTAAAAATAATACTTAAACGATCCACAAAACTAAATATCTAATCCTTATATCTAAATATAATGTGGTTGCTCAAAAAATACACAAAACAACAGAGCTATCCAACAGCTACTTAGCTTGGCTAAAGTAGGGTTCAGAATCTCTCGATATCTCGCTCGCACACGCGCATGTCAATCGATGCCCACTGCAGCTCCTCAAGAAGTGGAGTGACATGCTCTGATCTACGAGCGGAGAACACGACGCGAGCGCAGTGATTCAGCACCTTCTGCACGCGTTTTTTCTGCGTCACACCACACCCGCCCCACACAGTGATACAATACATGATATGAGGGATGACTAGCGATTCTATCAAAAATTTCTTAACATCATATGAAAGACTATGCGACAGTTTTGAAAGACCGCGCAACGTAGCGTAGCAACGGCGCACCACGAGTGATACATGTGATTCCCATGTGAGATGGGCATCGACTATGATTCCTAATATTTTGGCTTTGGATGAGGGGACCAGAATGGCGCCGTTGAATGTAACTGAAAAATTGTTCGGTATCTGGCGCTGACGTGTTTTGACAAGCAAAATCTCTGTCTTGTTTGGATTTAGTTTTAAACTATTGGCTACAAACCACACATGTGCCGCTTTCAGAGTGTCCTCCACGTTCTGCTTTAGAGCTGGAATGTTACAGGGAAGGCATGAGTGGATGAACTGAATGTCGTCGGCATACATTACAATTTGTGTGTCAGTGAAGTAACTTGGAAAGTCGTTTGTGTACAACAGGTAGAGTATTGGCCCGAGAAGGGACCCCTGTACCACACCGTGCGACACTGGGGCGCTCTCACTGTCCATCACACGCTGTGAACGGTCACACAACCAGTCACGAAACCAGTGCGCGTCAATACCATACCACCCGAGCTTCTCCAGGAGCCGGCAATGCGGGACGCTGTCAAAGGCTTTAGAGGTGTCTGCTGTTGTTAGACAAGCGATATTTCCCTGATCTATGCGCCCAACAACGCGGCCAACAGCGTCCAGCATCGCCGACTCCGTGGAGTGCCCGGGCCGGAAACCATGCTGCTCCTCGCCAAGAATACAGTGACTTTGCAGGTTCATCAGCTGATCACAAATCACTCGCTCAGTCACACGAGGTCAACGGAAAAAGGTCACGAGGTCACGGTTTCAAGGTCATTCAAGGTCATGCAAAATAAAGACCAGAAATAGAATCTCTGTTTCATTGCAAATTCAGCCATATTATTATTTTTATATTCAGTTGAGTCAAATGCGTTATTTTGGCCTCCAAACATACCTCTGCAGCGTGACCTTGCAAAAATGTCCGAGGCTATAACTCGAAAACCTGAGGTTATATCGAGCTAATATTGCCACAGCTGAATGCAGGACCCCAGATAACCATATAGACCAATTTTGAACAAAAAGTGAGAGATGAGGGTTAAAATTTGAGGATTTTTTTTCTCGAAATGTCGTGGAATTTCCCACTTGCACCTGCCCTGCTTCTGTCCCTGCCCTGTATCACTGGCAGAACAGGGGCAGTGAAGGGGAGAGACAGAGCAAGGGCAGGCCGGACGAGGCCCGGCCAGCAGGGCACTCCCTACCCTCTCCTGTCCTGCCCCTCTCTTTCCAAAATCCACATCTCTTACAGTACATGTGGAATGTGGGTGTCTATCGCTTGTCTAACAGCCTCCGATACAATGACCAGGGTCACGATGTGATTGACAAGGTCAGAACTGGGGCTGCGATAGCCGGGAATGGAACCCGGGTCAACTGCTTGGAGGGTAGCTACGCCCACAACTATACCAACATCCCCCGATTTGGCGCTTTGAATTGGTGCATGCTGCGTGGTGGGTCTTTTAACGTGACATGTTTTCCGTGAGCCATTCACTCATTCTTCAGGTGAAAGCGAATATACACTGACATCTAGTTTCCGAATGAATGTAAACGATGAATGCCATATATTGCCACCAGGTGGCAAATATTCCCGGTAACAACAGAAGATCGCTATTTGTCTCAATTCCCGACTTTCCAGTTGTTGTGACTGATCTGTTTTGTCCTCCAATGTCATACTGCAAACAATTCAAACATCTGTACCTGCTCTTTCCTCAACTGCTCCTTACCTGCTCTTACCTGTTAGCATATGGCTGTGCAGCCACGCACTCGTAAGTTCCATATTAATTGGCATTGGGAGCCCCATACATAGGGGGTCCGGCACTCCAGGCTGGCGGACACACTGCGGACAGCTGGTTATTGACGCTGCTCACGTCAATAACCAGCCGTGCAGCCGTAACAGCCGTGCACCTGGTGACCTGAGCAGTGCTCAGGTCACCAGGTGCACGGCGATCATTGTTTTGTAACGCAAAACTAACGCATCTGTTGATTTTCGGAAAGCCAAGCGCTCTAGTAAAGTCCTGCGTTGCTGGTGTGTCCCTCCCAGGCCACGGTCGATCGAGTTTGTGAGTTGACACCTCGTGATCTCCTGCGTTGCTGGTGTGTCCTTCCAAGGCCAAGGTCGATCGAGTTTGTGAGTTGACACCTCGTGAACTCCTGCGTTGCTGGTGTGTCCTTCCCAGGCCACGGTCGATCGAGTTTGTGAGTTGACACCTCGTGAACTCCTGCGTTGCTGGTGTGTTCTTCCCAGGCCACGGTCGATCGAGTTTGTGAGTTGACACCTCGTGAACTGTGTTTTTATTCTTCAGCTGCCCGAACTGACGGTCAGCAGAGCGGTTAGCCGGATGGCGATGCAAATCACCAAAAGCAGCAACAACAAGCTGCTGAGCAACGCCAGACTGCTGATAGGTGAGCAGCAACCAGATCCTTGGATAGATATCCCTCCACCGGCGGCGGTTACCTTCATTCAAGTGCGTGGGGTTCTGTAATATTACAACTGGTGCAGGGTGAAATGACGCCGCTAGATTGCACGATGCTTCTCAATTATTGACAGGCTAAATGCCAGTCTACTGTTCGACCTGTCTGACCGGCCAGTGTGCCTGCAGAGCTGGGTGTTCCGCCGGTGGAGCTGAGCCGCTCTCTGTACCTGCTGCGCCTCTCTGGTCCCCGACCGCGCCATCACGTTCACACACTGACAACTTTCAAGGTGACCTGTCTGACCGGCCAGTGTGCCTGCTGAGCTGGGCGTGCCGCCGGTGGAGCTGAGCCGCTCTCTGTACCTGCTGCGCCTCTCTGGTCCCCGGCTGCGCCATCACGTTCACACACTGACAACTTTCAAGGTGACCTGTCTGACCGGCCAGTGTGCCTGCAGAGCTGGGTGTTCCGCCGGTGGAGCTGAGCCGCTCTCTGTACCTGCTGCGCCTCTCTGGTCCCCGGCTGCGCCATCGAGAGCAGCAGTGCAGGGCTCACGGCATCCCGCTGCTTGCCCGGTATCTGGGCATGTCCGACGCCACCTTCCAGAGGTAAGTGACGTTAGTCAGATCTGACAACTAGTGTGCAATCATCAAACACGTCTCTTGTGCAGTGCTCTGTGTGTATGGATGTACAGACGGTAAAAATAATAGAGAAACAAACGCATGTTTCTTCTGATTGTCAGTTGTAGTGTGATAAGTGGCTCTCCTGTCTCGCTACTGTAACCATGCCATGTTGTAATGCGTGCGACTGCGCGCAGTAGTGTGTTTAGTGGCTCTCCTGTCTCGCTGCTGTAGCCATGCCATGTTGTAATGCGTGAGACTGCGCGCAGTAGTGTGTTTAGTGGCTCTCCTGTCTCGCTGCTGTAGCCATGCCATGTTGTAATGCGTGCGACTGCGCGCAGTAGTGTGTTTAGTGGCTCTCCTGTCTCGCTACTGTAGCCATGCCATGTTGTAATGCGTGCGACTGCGCGTTGCAGTGTGTTTAGTGGCTCTCCTGTCTCGCTGCTGTAGCCATGCCATGTTGTAATGCGTGCGACTGCGCGCAGTAGTGTGTTTAGTGGCTCTCCTGTCTCGCTACTGTAGCCATGCCATGTTGTAATGCGTGCGACTGCGCGCAGTAGTGTGTTTAGTGGCTCTCCTGTCTCGCTACTGTAGCCATGCCATGTTGTAATGCGTGCGACTGCGCGCAGTAGTGTGTTTAGTGGCTCTCCTGTCTCGCTGCTGTAGCCATGCCATTTGTAATGCGTGAGACTGCGCGTAGTAGTGTGTTTAGTGGCTCTCCTTGCTCGCTGCTGTAGCCATGCCATGTTGTAATGCGTGCGACTGCGCGCAGTAGTGTGTTTAGTGGCTCTCCTGTCTCGCTGCTGTAGCCATGCCATTTGTAATGCGTGCAACTGCGCGCAGTAGTGTGTTTAGTGGCTCTCCTGTCTCGCTGCTGTAGCCATGCCATTTGTAATGCGTGCGACTGCGCGCAGTAGTGTGTTTAGTGGCTCTCCTGTCTCGCTGCTGTAGCCATGCCATTTGTAATGCGTGCGACTGCGCGCAGTAGTGTGTTTAGTGGCTCTCCTGTCTCGCTACTGTAGCCATTCCATGTTGTAATGCGTGCGACTGCGCGCAGTAGTGTGCTTAGTGGCTCTCCTGTCTCGCTACTGTAACCATGCCATGTTGTAATGCGTGCGACTGCGCGCAGTAGTGTGCTTAGTGGCTCTCCTGTCTCGCTACTGTAGCCATGCCATGTTGTAATGCGTGCGACTGCGCGCAGTAGTGTGTTTAGTGGCTCTCCTGTCTCGCTGCTGTAGCCATGCCATTTGCAATGCGTGCGACTGCGCGCAGTAGTGTGTTTAGTGGCTCTCCTGTCTCGCTGCTGTAGCCATGCCATGTTGTAATGCGTGCGACTGCGCGCAGTAGTGTGTTTAGTGGCTCTCCTGTCTCGCTGCTGTAGCCATGCCATGTTGTAATGCGTGCGACTGCGCGCAGTAGTGTGTTTAGTGGCTCTCCTGTCTCGCTACTGTAGCCATTCCATGTTGTAATGCGTGCGACTGCGCGCAGTAGTGTGCTTAGTGGCTCTCCTGTCTCGCTACTGTAACCATGCCATGTTGTAATGCGTGCGACTGCGCGCAGTAGTGTGCTTAGTGGCTCTCCTGTCTCGCTACTGTAGCCATGCCATGTTGTAATGCGTGCGACTGCGCGCAGTAGTGTGTTTAGTGGCTCTCCTGTCTCGCTGCTGTAGCCATGCCATTTGCAATGCGTGCGACTGCGCGCAGTAGTGTGTTTAGTGGCTCTCCTGTCTCGCTGCTGTAGCCATGCCATGTTGTAATGCGTGCGACTGCGCGCAGTAGTGTGTTTAGTGGCTCTCCTGTCTCGCTGCTGTAGCCATGCCATGTTGTAATGCGTGCGACTGCGCGCAGTAGTGTGTTTAGTGGCTCTCCTGTCTCGCTACTGTAGCCATGCCATGTTGTAATGCGTGCGACTGCGCGCAGTAGTGTGTTTAGTGGCTCTCCTGTCTCGCTGTTGTAGCCATGCCATGTTGTAATGCGTGCGACTGCGCGCAGTAGTGTGTTTAGTGGCTCTCCTGTCTCGCTGCTGTAGCCATGCCATGTTGTAATGCGTGCGACTGCGCGCAGTAGTGTGTTTAGTGGCTCTCCTGTCTCGCTGCTGTAGCCATGCCATGTTGTAATGCGTGCGACTGCGCGCAGTAGTGTGTTTAGTGGCTCTCCTGTCTCGCTACTGTAGCCATGCCATGTTGTAATGCGTGCGACTGCGCGCAGTAGTGTGTTTAGTGGCTCTCCTGTCTCGCTGCTGTAGCCATGCCATGTTGTTATGCGTGCGACTGCGCGCAGTAGTGTGTTTAGTGGCTCTCCTGTCTCGCTGTTGTAGCCATGCCATGTTGTAATGCGTGCGACTGCGCGCAGTAGTGTGTTTAGTGGCTCTCCTGTCTCGCTACTGTAGCCATGCCATGTTGTAATGCGTGCGACTGCGCGTTGCAGTGTGTTTAGTGGCTCTCCTGTCTCGCTGCTGTAGCCATGCCATGTTGTAATGCGTGCGACTGCGCGTAGTAGTGTGTTTAGTGGCTCTCCTGTCTCGCTGCTGTAGCCATGCCATGTTGTAATGCGTGCGACTGCGCGTTGCAGTGTGTTTAGTGGCTCTCCTGTCTCGCTGCTGTAGCCATGCCATGTTGTAATGCGTGAGACTGCGCGTAGTAGTGTGTTTAGTGGCTCTCCTGTCTCGCTGCTGTAGCCATGCCATGTTGTAATGCGTGCGACTGCGCGCAGTAGTGTGTTTAGTGGCTCTCCTGTCTCGCTACTGTAGCCATGCCATGTTGTAATGCGTGCGACTGCGCGTTGCAGTGTGTTTAGTGGCTCTCCTGTCTCGCTGCTGTAGCCATGCCATGTTGTAATGCGTGCGACTGCGCGTAGTAGTGTGTTTAGTGGCTCTCCTGTCTCGCTACTGTAGCCATGTCATGTTGTAATGCGTGCGACTGCGCGCAGTAGTGTGTTTAGTGGCTCTCCTGTCTCGCTGCTGTAGCCATGCCATTTGTAATGCGTGCGACTGCGCGTTGCAGTGTGTTTAGTGGCTCTCCTGTCTCGCTACTGTAGCCATGCCATGTTGTAATGCGTGAGACTGCGCGTAGTAGTGTGTTTAGTGGCTCTCCTGTCTCGCTACTGTAGCCATGCCATGTTGTAATGCGTGCGACTGCGCGCAGTAGTGTGTTTAGTGGCTCTCCTGTCTCGCTGCTGTAGCCATGCCATGTTGTAATGCGTGCGACTGCGCGCAGTAGTGTGTTTAGCGGCTCTCCTGTCTCGCTACTGTAGCCATGCCATGTTGTAATGCGTGCGACTGCGCGCAGTAGTGTGTTTAGTGGCTCTCCTGTCTCGCTACTGTAGCCATGCCATGTTGTAATGCGTGCGACTGCGCGCAGTAGTGTGTTTAGTGGCTCTCCTGTCTCGCTACTGTAGCCATGCCATGTTGTAATGCGTGCGACTGCGCACAGTAGTGTGTTTAGTGGCTCTCCTGTCTCGCTACTGTAGCCATGCCATGTTGTAATGCGTGCGACTGCGCGCAGTAGTGTGTTTAGTGGCTCTCCTGTCTCGCTGCTGTAGCCATGCCATGTTGTAATGCGTGCGACTGCGCGTTGCAGTGTGTTTAGTGGCTCTCCTGTCTCGCTACTGTAGCCATGCCATGTTGTAATGCGTGCGACTGCGCGTTGCAGTGTGTTTAGTGGCTCTCCTGTCTCGCTGCTGTAGCCATGCCATGTTGTAATGCGTGCGACTGCGCGTAGTAGTGTGTTTAGTGGCTCTCCTGTCTCGCTGCTGTAGCCATGCCATGTTGTAATGCGTGCGACTGCGCGTTGCAGTGTGTTTAGTGGCTCTCCTGTCTCGCTACTGTAGCCATGCCATGTTGTAATGCGTGCGACTGCGCGTTGCAGTGTGTTTAGTGGCTCTCCTGTCTCGCTACTGTAGCCATGCCATGTTGTTATGCGTGAGACTGCGCGCAGTAGTGTGTTTAGTGGCTCTCCTGTCTCGCTACTGTAGCCATGCCATGTTGTAATGCGTGCGACTGCGCGTAGTAGTGTGTTTAGTGGCTCTCCTGTCTCGCTGCTGTAGCCATGCCATGTTGTAATGCGTGCGACTGCGCGTTGCAGTGTGTTTAGTGGCTCTCCTGTCTCGCTACTGTAGCCATGCCATGTTGTAATGCGTGCGACTGCGCGTAGTAGTGTGTTTAGTGGCTCTCCTTGCTCGCTGCTGTAGCCATGCCATGTTGTAATGCGTGCGACTGCGCGCAGTAGTGTGTTTAGTGGCTCTCCTGTCTCGCTGCTGTAGCCATGCCATGTTGTAATGCGTGCGACTGCGCGCAGTAGTGTTTAGTGGCTCTCCTGTCTCGCTGCTGTAGCCATGCCATGTTGTAATGCGTGCGACTGCGCGCAGTAGTGTGTTTAGTGGCTCTCCTGTCTCGCTGCTGTAGCCATGCCATGTTGTAATGCGTGCGACTGCGCGCAGTAGTGTGTTTAGTGGCTCTCCTGTCTCGCTGCTGTAGCCATGCCATGTTGTAATGCGTGCGACTGCGCGCAGTAGTGTGTTTAGTGGCTCTCCTGTCTCGCTACTGTAGCCATGCCATGTTGTAATGCGTGCGACTGCGCGCAGTAGTGTGTTTAGTGGCTCTCCTGTCTCGCTGCTGTAGCCATGCCATGTTGTTATGCGTGCGACTGCGCGCAGTAGTGTGTTTAGTGGCTCTCCTGTCTCGCTGCTGTAGCCATGCCATGTTGTAATGCGTGCGACTGCGCGCAGTAGTGTGTTTAGTGGCTCTCCTGTCTCGCTACTGTGGCCATGCCATGTTGTAATGCGTGCGACTGCGCGTTGCAGTGTGTTTAGTGGCTCTCCTGTCTCGCTGCTGTAGCCATGCCATGTTGTAATGCGTGAGACTGCGCGTAGTAGTGTGTTTAGTGGCTCTCCTGTCTCGCTGCTGTAGCCATGCCATGTTGTAATGCGTGCGACTGCGCGTAGTAGTGTGTTTAGTGGCTCTCCTGTCTCGCTACTGTAGCCATGCCATTTGTAATGCGTGCGACTGCGCGCAGTAGTGTGTTTAGTGGCTCTCCTGTCTCGCTACTGTAGCCATGCCATGTTGTAATGCGTGCGACTGCGCGCAGTAGTGTGTTTAGTGGCTCTCCTGTCTCGCTGCTGTAGCCATGCCATGTTGTAATGCGTGCGACTGCGCGCAGTAGTGTGTTTAGTGGCTCTCCTGTCTCGCTACTGTAACCATGCCATGTTGTAATGCGTGCGACTGCGCGCAGTAGTGTGTTTAGTGGCTCTCCTGTCTCGCTGCTGTAGCCATGCCATGTTGTAATGCGTGCGACTGCGCGTAGTAGTGTGTTTAGTGGCTCTCCTGTCTCGCTACTGTAGCCATGCCATGTTGTAATGCGTGCGACTGCGCGTAGTAGTGTGTTTAGTGGCTCTCCTTGCTCGCTGCTGTAGCCATGCCATGTTGTAATGCGTGAGACTGCGCGTAGTAGTGTGTTTAGTGGCTCTCCTGTCTCGCTGCTGTAGCCATGCCATGTTGTAATGCGTGCGACTGCGCGCAGTAGTGTGTTTAGTGGCTCTCCTGTCTCGCTACTGTAGCCATGCCATGTTGTAATGCGTGCGACTGCGCGTTGCAGTGTGTTTAGTGGCTCTCCTGTCTCGCTGCTGTAGCCATGCCATGTTGTAATGCGTGCGACTGCGCGCAGTAGTGTGTTTAGTGGCTCTCCTGTCTCGCTACTGTAGCCATGCCATGTTGTAATGCGTGCGACTGCGCGTTGCAGTGTGTTTAGTGGCTCTCCTGTCTCGCTGCTGTAGCCATGCCATGTTGTAATGCGTGAGACTGCGCGTAGTAGTGTGTTTAGTGGCTCTCCTGTCTCGCTGCTGTAGCCATGCCATGTTGTAATGCGTGCGACTGCGCGCAGTAGTGTGTTTAGTGGCTCTCCTGTCTCGCTACTGTAGCCATGCCATGTTGTAATGCGTGCGACTGCGCGTTGCAGTGTGTTTAGTGGCTCTCCTGTCTCGCTGCTGTAGCCATGCCATGTTGTAATGCGTGCGACTGCGCGTAGTAGTGTGTTTAGTGGCTCTCCTGTCTCGCTGCTCTAGCCATGCCATGTTGTAATGCGTGCGACTGCGCGTTGCAGTGTGTTTAGTGGCTCTCCTGTCTCGCTACTGTAGCCATGCCATGTTGTAATGCGTGCGACTGCGCGCAGTAGTGTGTTTAGTGGCTCTCCTGTCTCGCTACTGTAGCCATGCCATGTTGTAATGCGTGCGACTGCGCGTTGCAGTGTGTTTAGTGGCTCTCCTGTCTCGCTGCTGTAGCCATGCCATGTTGTAATGCGTGAGACTGCGCGTAGTAGTGTGTTTAGTGGCTCTCCTGTCTCGCTACTGTAGCCATGCCATGTTGTTATGCGTGAGACTGCGCGTAGTAGTGTGTTTAGTGGCTCTCCTGTCTCGCTGCTGTAGCCATGCCATGTTGTAATGCGTGCGACTGCGCGTTGCAGTGTGTTTAGTGGCTCTCCTGTCTCGCTACTGTAGCCATGCCATGTTGTAATGCGTGCGACTGCGCGAGGTAGTGTGTTTAGTGGCTCTCCTGTCTCGCTGCTGTAGCCATGCCATGTTGTAATGCGTGCGACTGCGCGCAGTAGTGTGTTTAGTGGCTCTCCTGTCTCGCTGCTGTAGCCATGCCATGTTGTAATGCGTGCGACTGCGCGCAGTAGTGTGTTTAGTGGCTCTCCTGTCTCGCTACTGTAGCCATGCCATGTTGTAATGCGTGCGACTGCGCGTAGTAGTGTGTTTAGTGGCTCTCCTGTCTCGCTACTGTAGCCATGCCATGTTGTAATGCGTGCGACTGCGCGTAGTAGTGTGTTTAGTGGCTCTCCTGTCTCGCTACTGTAGCCATGCCATGTTGTAATGCGTGCGACTGCGCGTAGTAGTGTGTTTAGTGGCTCTCCTTTCTCGCTACTGTAGCCATGCCATGTTGTAATGCGTGCGACTGCGCGTTGCAGTGTGTTTAGTGGCTCTCCTGTCTCGCTGCTGTAGCCATGTCGTTTGTAATGCGTGCGACTGCGCGCAGCAGTGTGATTAGTGGCTCTCCTTTCTCGCTACTGTAGCCATGCCATGTTGTAATGCGTGCGACTGCGCGTAGTAGTGTGTTTAGTGGCTCTCCTGTCTCGCTACTGTAGCCATGCCATGTTGTAATGCGTGCGACTGCGCGTTGCAGTGTGTTTAGTGGCTCTCCTGTCTCGCTACTGTAGCCATGCCATTTGTAATGCGTGAGACTGCGCGTAGTAGTGTGTTTAGTGGCTCTCCTTGCTCGCTGCTGTAGCCATGCCATGTTGTAATGCGTGCGACTGCGCGCAGTAGTGTGTTTAGTGGCTCTCCTGTCTCGCTGCTGTAGCCATGCCATTTGTAATGCGTGCGACTGCGCGCAGTAGTGTGTTTAGTGGCTCTCCTGTCTCGCTACTGTAGCCATGCCATGTTGTAATGCGTGCGACTGCGCGCAGTAGTGTGTTTAGTGGCTCTCCTGTCTCGCTGCTGTAGCCATGCCATGTTGTAATGCGTGCGACTGCGCGTTGCAGTGTGTTTAGTGGCTCTCCTGTCTCGCTGCTGTAGCCATGCCATGTTGTAATGCGTGCGACTGCGCGCAGTAGTGTGTTTAGTGGCTCTCCTGTCTCGCTGCTGTAGCCATGCCATGTTGTAATGCGTGCGACTGCGCGTTGCAGTGTGTTTAGTGGCTCTCCTGTCTCGCTGCTGTAGCCATGCCATTTGTAATGCGTGCGACTGCGCGCAGTAGTGTGTTTAGTGGCTCTCCTGTCTCGCTACTGTAGCCATGCCATGTTGTAATGCGTGCGACTGCGCGCAGTAGTGTGTTTAGTGGCTCTCCTGTCTCGCTGCTGTAGCCATGCCATGTTGTAATGCGTGCGACTGCGCGTTGCAGTGTGTTTAGTGGCTCTCCTGTCTCGCTGCTGTAGCCATGCCATGTTGTAATGCGTGCGACTGCGCGCAGTAGTGTGTTTAGTGGCTCTCCTGTCTCGCTGCTGTAGCCATGCCATGTTGTAATGCGTGCGACTGCGCGTTGCAGTGTGTTTAGTGGCTCTCCTGTCTCGCTGCTGTAGCCATGCCATTTGTAATGCGTGCGACTGCGCGCAGTAGTGTGTTTAGTGGCTCTCCTGTCTCGCTACTGTAGCCATGCCATGTTGTAATGCGTGCGACTGCGCGCAGTAGTGTGTTTAGTGGCTCTCCTGTCTCGCTACTGTAGCCATGCCATGTTGTAATGCGTGCGACTGCGCGCAGTAGTGTGTTTAGTGGCTCTCCTGTCTCGCTGCTGTAGCCATGCCATGTTGTAATGCGTGCGACTGCGCGCAGTAGTGTGTTTAGTGGCTCTCCTGTCTCGCTGCTGTAGCCATGCCATGTTGTAATGCGTGCGACTGCGCGCAGTGTTCTTTATCATCAGCCGAGTGACAATCCCCTGACCCGTGTCTCTGCCCCCCCCCCCCCCCCCGCGCGGACTTCTGATACATATTGTCACCTGGTCCCCTGTCATCAGAAGTGGGACTATGTCCCCTGACTCGTGACTCTGCCCCCTCCCTCTCCTCTCCTCTCCTCTCCTCTCCTCTCCTCTCCTCTCCTCTCCTCTCCTCTCCTCTCCTCTCCTCTCCTCTCCCCTCCCCTCCCCTCCCCTCTCCTCTCCTCTCCTCTCCTCTCCTCTCCTCTCCTCTCCTCTCCTCTCCTCTCCCCTCCCCTCCCATACCATCATCGAAGACGTCTGACGCAGGGCTCGGCTGGCGGAGCAGACCTCTGACGTGGAGGCCGCCGTGGCTGACCATCTCCCCCCCCCGCAGACGTCTGACGCAGGGCGGCCGGCTGGCAGAGCAGACCTCTGACGTGGAGGCCGCCGTGGCTGACCGTCTCGGCGTCACTCGTGATCAGGTGGCCGAGCAGACTCGACACTCTGACGTCCTACGAACGCTGACGGCCGCGCGGCTGGAGGCTGTGACTGGAATACTGGAGAGGGCGGGGTACAGTCCGGCGGAGCGGGTGTCCGCCTTGCTGACCGTGTACCGCGGCAGGCCGGAGCGGCTGCAGCGGAGGCTGGAACTGTGTGGACGGCTAGGCCGGCCGCGACCCTCCCTGGCGCTGCTGTCGATCGACGAGAGGAGGTTCGAGCGGAGGGCGATGCGGTGGATGAGGAAGGCGGGACTGGAGGGTAGAGATGCCGCTGGACTGCGTGGGCACCCTGCGGTTGGGGAAGGGCAGGTCGGCAGTGATTCGGAGACAGAGGAGGGGAGTGGCGTGGAGAAGGCAGCACACCACTGTGAGAGTGGTGGAGAAATGAGAAATGACTGTGACGGTGAAGGAGAGCTGGAGGACCAGGAAGGAAGAATACTGGTGAAAGACCATCTTGAAAGTGAAGAAACCGCGAATGCTGTTGAGGAAGGAATAGAGGCGCGCGATGATTCGAGAGAAGCCTGCGATAGATTGGTGCACGCTCCTGAGTCAAAGGGAGTTAAAAGGGAAGACCAGACGGAGCTAAAAACGAAAGACGGGGTGAAACCTGCCTCGAAAATTGAAGAAAATGGAGAATCTGAAGGGCTGGAAGATGATCCTGAATATTTAGGAGACGGTGATTTTCTGAAGGAGGAAAAGACACCACACGACACACAGGACTTACGGAAGTCCTGAACTCTACAAAAGCGAGGGAAATTCCCTCGTACATTGTATTCCAAAGTGTATCGAGCTTCCATGAGTTGGTGAATTATTAGCAAATATACGTCGTCTCTCGCCTCATTGAAATGTCAAGTGCGTCTGCTATCCAAGCACGCCGGCTTTCAGGCTGCTCCAGCTAGATCTTGGCCGTGTTCGATCTGTGCTAATAGAGGACAAGTCCAGCTTGACCGCATGCAACTTTCGATGCCGTTTCATTATACCATATTACTGGACTTGTTCCGTTAGATCATGGCTTACACTGGTTATGTGAAAAGTGATGCACAATATAAACGATGGACGATACAGCTGTCTGATGCAGGTGGCGCATGTCCTGAAGTAAAGGGGTTGCAATAAATAAGAAATATGCCAATTGGCTTCTCGTTCGTTCTTCTCGAAGTTCGTTGAGCCGAGCAATGCGAGTGACAATATTAATCGAGCAGTGCGCAGTGAGTAAATGATTGGATCGGAGCTAAAACGTCTGGTTTTCCTTATATATTTTAATAACTAAATATCGGAAGTTGTGTTATTTACACTGTTTATTGTATAAATCTGGCCAAAGTTCGGACTCGGGACGAATGCATCAGTCTATCATTGGTGCAGTGCTCATAAAAAGACAAAAGCGAACACAGGTGTTACATTACAAAGCCTGATCCCTTGTCTTGACTCTTGGCCAGTGCGTTGTCCACAGACTGAGGGCAACCCATGCTGGAGCTCGCTTCGCGATATAGCCTGTCTATCTCTCCGCGACAGAGTGACAGAGTAACTAGCAACAGGTCCTGGAATGGGCTACATGCCCCGAGGCATCACATATGCGTAAACCGTGGCAGTACTCAACATCAGCCAGCTAACGTCACAACACAGCTCGTCCGAACGATCGCCGCTCGGTTCGGATGATACCAGTCACAATGCAGCCGTCTACCAAACACAAGCAGGTGCCACATACAAGACAAAGGCGATATAAGAATCTGGGTTACATGCCTAGTGCTCAGTGAGAAAATGAGGCAGGTAACGTCAAGCATGAAGGCATTCAATTTCTGGTCACGATCAAAGAGTTAAGTGGCGCTCGTTAGCTCGTTGAACGCGGTGCAACAGCATTTCATTGTGAATACCCAACCATTTCTGTGGCCAGGTAGCTCTTTTTGGTGTCCAGGTCATGATAGCCTATCGGTCCCCTCTCGCAGTCGGCACACACCAGGTACTTCTTGTTGCCCACGGTCTTGCTGAAGCCGATGTTGTAGAAGCTGTACATGTCGTCGACTTGCCACCAGCTGTTCACGGGGCGTGGCTCGTTGCCATCTTCCGCAGGGAGCTTCTCCTCAAATTCGGTGTGGCTGCTGTCACCCGCGAGCAGGATTTTGCATGGGCAATGAAGACAAGTTGCATTCTTTGCATTTTTTCCTTCAGCTGACACGTTGGACATCTCGAAGATGAGAGATGACGACCTACAACAAAGAAACAAAACTGACTCAATTGCTAGTGATGAAGTACATAATGATAAATATGTGCTAATTGTGAAAAGAGCGCATCCATTCTCTAAGCACAGAGGTAATCACTTTGCTTGCAAGCCACACAGCCCATATAAAAACATGATTTCAAAGTTCACACTAGCCAGCAGCCCCAGAAGAAAATGTAAGGAAAAGTCATCAAAAACACAGTCAGCACCAAAGTACCAACCTTTGCAAACCTTGAGAAACAAAAATGTTGTTCAGCGTGAACCATGTACAGAGTCTCTCAGGCTTTGGTGCAAGTGCTGTGTTGGCACAGTGACGTGATGTAATGTGGCTCCACGTGACTTGAATGGTCACATAGGCAATGTAGTGTAAAAATACATGTGATATCTTAACCCTCGCCCGGGTAGGGGGTGGATGCCACCCCCCCGGCTATTTCGGGAATAACTCGCATAGTTTTCAACAGATTGAGAAGGAACTTTCAGTACCCCACTTTTGAACAATTTGACACACACTCTGAAAATTTTGAACTCCTAACCCACATGACCCGTGACCTATGACCTGTTTCTCAAGGTCATGTTAGGCGCAACTGGCGTCCCGCAGTATCGATGCATGTAACTTGTGCAGTTTCCGAGTGTTTGTTGTTCAGGAGCATATGCACAGGTGTTTCCAGGTGACAGTTGTGGTTTCCACTGAGATTGTGACCTCGATTGACCTTTTCAGAGGTCAACCGAGGTCATTGACCTCCGATGACTTTTTGTTTGCTTCTGGCGGTTTCTAGGACATTTTGTGACACAGATTTCAAATTTGGGATCCATTTTACATAATTATATGCTCCACTGGGGTCATGCGCTTCCACAGGTCAACCGAGGTCACTGACCTCAGATGACCTGACATGATCTTTTTGGAATTTGGCAGTTTCTAGGACATTTTGTGACGCTGATTACGAATTTGGCACCCATTAAGCATTATGATTGCTCATTCACGATTCTAGCTCGATTAAATTCAATATATACGCATTTACAATTTTGACGACTTTTGGGTCATTGACATGACCTCAGAGGTCGCCTAATGACCAAAGACCTTAAAATCAGGTATCAGCGGCTTCCTCTCGTCACAAGCAACACGCTCGTTTTTTTAATCGAAGCTCTAGCTCAATTACGGTCGAAACGCCAAGGGGGTGGGTCGTACCCCCCCCCCCCTACCCGAACACGTTGTGATTTTGCCCTATCCGGGCGAGGGTTAAAATGGCAAAACAAATCATATTTCTTTGAAAGCAATGCTCTTTTGGGGTACTGCCTTGGGATGTGTGGCTTATTTAGGTTTATGTTGTCATGCCAACAAAAACAAACCCAACACCATGGAACTTTAGTATGTTGGTACTTGGTACTTGGTACCTATTCCAATTCCTTTACCTTACCCTGTGACCCCTGTTGCTGCTTGATCAACACTCTGATCACTCTCTGCATAGGTCAAGGTAGGGTAAACAGACATAATCACAGACACATAATATCACCAGACTTTTCACACCATTTGCACTGTAGATGATACCAACGCACTAAAGAACTCCACTAGCATGAAGTCTAGTGTTTGGACAAGTCTGTGTTATAGTCATGTGCCCTATTTCCCAAAGAACACCATCCTCGGTTATAATAAAAATGTTACTCATGTGGGGACCCTCGCCAAGAGGTCAACTTGTTTGTGTCTGTGTGTTTTACAATCACAATACAAATATACATAAAAGTAAATCCCAAGAGGATTTTATCAATACAATTTGAATTATGCAAACAAGCTGCACCATAGGGAAAACTATTCATAAACAAACATAAAAGACATAAAAGAAAAGTGCAACAAAGAGCCTCTTGGGCCCATCTGAGGTTGCAGTTGCACCCCCACCACCATCAGTCTCGCCCCCAATCAAACCACTTTACCCATCAACCTGCCTAAAAGAAGCCTAATCCCACGAGTATTTAAGAACTTCACTGTAAAGTATGTATCTAATCTAATTTTGAAGGAAGCAGGTGTCAGCTGAGTGACATCCCTGGTAACTTATTCCAATGTCCTACAACCCTTCTACTGACAAATCACTGGTGTAGCCAGTAGCCCAGTCCTACTTTGTTGCATGAGTTTATGCTGATGACCTCTACCTCGATTTTCCCTATTGAACTTTACAACAACAAAAAATCCAGAATGCTGACCATTTACAAGTTTGAAGACTTCAATGAGATCCCCTCTTAGCCTTATATCTAAGTGAGAACATTCCCAATTTATTTAATATATCTTCATAAGGCAAACTATCAAGACAATTTACCATTTTTGTTGCAACTCTTTCTAACAACCAGCAATCTTTCTCAATATGTTGGAGATCAGGCTTGCACAAAATACTCCAAATGTGGTCTAACGTATGCACAATAAAGTTTTGTTATGACCTATTCACTTTTGTAGGAAACATTTATGTTAACCCTATTCCCTGCGGGCGGCCAAAATTACGTTAACCTGCGGGGAGGGGCAGATTCTGCCCCCCCCCCCCCCCCGATATCTCGAGAATCGCTCGGTCGATTTCGATGGAGTAAACTCCATTCGATTCGTCATGACAATATCTCTCTTTTGGACCCCGAAATTATTGTTTTGTTCAAAAATGGGGGGGGGGGGCAGAGGGAAAAATACGATATTTTTGGTGTTTTTATAGGTCATTGCGGCCATGTGGCTCCACCGATTGTCATGCCCCAAACGTTTTTGAGCTTCAAATGTACTGGTCTTTAATATATCAAAAGACGAAAAACAAAATAAAAAATCATAGGCGTATTCAGGGAATGTAAAATGGGGGGATTTTCTGATAAAAAAAATGTGCTGTTCGTGATTGTTTGGGACGACATGAACGTCACATGTGGGCATTATATGCTGCACTGTGTTAAATTTAAGATATTGCGCATAGGCGGATCCAGGAAAAAACATTGGGGGCACCATGCACGTAACATTTTTTCATCTTACTAATTTGAAGCTGGACCTAAATGGAGGGTGTATCGCCTCCCATTTTGTATCCTGAGTGCGCCTCTGCCCCACAAATATGTACAATCCGAGTATCTATGATGCATATTGCATTGAAATTGTTTCTGACGCATTTATTGCACTGAAAACCACGAAGGACGTATGCGCCGCAAAACCGCATTCGTAACACCCTCCCCAAAGCAGGAGCCTGGAACCGCCTCTGCTGTACCGATTCTTTCAAAATTTTGACAAGACGCGCCATTCAATTTCGGGAAAAGTCACAAAGTTTCAGCACGTTAGGCCTAACGGTTCAGAAGCGGCAAGTGAAAAACCACCGGGAGGGGCAGAATCTCCCCCCGCAGGGAATAGGGTTAATGGCCCCCAGTAGGGTTGTGCCCGATGGCGCAATTGACTCAAGTTACTCCTGTCTTGTGGGCAGGCCCTCACAACTGATAAGGAAGGAATCCCAGGGGTCAGGATCGGATCAGTAGAGCTGCAAGATTAGTAACAGATAATGTTTGATGATAAATTGCTCCTTCTACAGAAACATAGCACCTCCTACCGGCAGCGCTCGACACTCTGCTGGCACCCTGACCGAACCGTGAGGGGTCAAGTAAAAAATCGTGACAACTTGAGTAAATTGCGTCATCTGGCACAATCCTGGCCCCCAGCATTCTATGTGTTTTTTTTTGTCCTAGCTTCTACAACCTGGTCTGACGCTGATAGTCTATTGTTTACCACAACACCTACATCTCTTTCATTTTCAATCTGCTCCAGTTTCTGCCCACCCATTTTATACATGTTTACTGCTAATTCGTCCAGCGTGCATAATCTTTCATTTACTCAAATTGAATTTCATCTGCCATGATTCAGACCACTCAACTAGCTTGTCCAGATCTCAATGAAAAACATCCTGATCATGTTTTCGGTCATAGTGACCATATGCACACAGCGTTTTAGATGTTACAAAACTTAACTATTTGGTCACTACGTATCTTTCAAGATATGTACCTTTTATGTTATTTAGAATGTATCTTACCTAACAATATTGGGACAAAACTATTTCCGGAAGATGTCACGACTGATCGTCCACCACGATCGTCGCCATATCTACGCAGATAGATATATCGACGCAGGAAGATACACAGGAAAAATAAGGGTCGTCCATGACGTCATTGGAACAATGACTTAACCTAACCTAACCCCGCCATTAAGTCCGATCGAGACGAAACCTAAGATTCCCTCGTAGCCATAAGTCCGATCGGAACGAAACCTAAGATTCGCTCATAGCCATTAAAGGGACTGTCCCACCTTTTTAAAAGTTGTTGAGTCACACTTAAAGGGACACTCCTACTTTCCAAAAAGTTGTCAAATGTACGCCGCTTGTGGTGCAAAATATGAAGTAAATGCTGCCGAACACGATTATGACATTTTTTCTCTCGCAAACAGTGCTCAATTTCATAAAAAGTTAAGTTTTAATATTTGGGTTGATGACGTCATATTGAGCTCTAGAGAGCTATACAGAAATCCTTTACGCTGCCAAAGTATGGCACAATTATTTCGAGACAATTCTGGCGCTTTGAATACAAAACAAACCAATTACCAAACCATTTGAAACACGCAAATATCTCCAAGTCTAACCTTAAAACAAGTCGACTATCATCACCATTTGGTAAAGAGAGGTGACGTCATCGGCTTTAGACCCCTATTCAAATACAAGTGGGGTTTATTCGTTACAATTGTCAAGACCAAGCTCGAATTTCTTTTTGATTAGACCTATGTGGTTGTTTTAACTGTTACCCTACTTAATTTCAATGCAAATCCAACAACATGGCTATCTCAACTCAAAACTAATGTTAAGGTGGGAGTGTCCCTTTAATTGTATGTCTATATGTCAGGCGAGGTCAGCTGAACATGTTCGTGAACTTTTTTCCCGAAAAAAATGTTTATCTTGGAAGATATTCAACTTTAAGTTTTAACCCGGCATTTGCTGGAGTCTCCAGCCGAACGCCATTGGCTGGGGGGGGGGGGGGGGGCGTTTTTCGCCCCCCCCCCCCTGGTTATCTTCCGAACCAATAACCGCAGCGAGACGCGCAAGGCGGCAATTGAAAGCTCTCAACGAGACGCATCTAAAGCATACACACAATGTTCCAAATAAGGCCACATGTCAGGTCACGGTCAGGTCAAAGATAACATTTTGATATTTGAGTTTTTGGGCCATACTTTCCATCCAAAGCCGTAGATTGCGACTATTATCGCACAAAGTGCTCTCAAAGGTATAAACATATCCCGCATAAGCAAAAGTGAAATTGTAAGCAAAGGTCAAGGTCAATTTCAGGTCACAAAAGGTCACAGGTCTACGAAAGCCATGTGACACATGTATGGGTTATTTTACTAGTATAATTCGATAGTAGCAGTCATTTTCACAATCAGACACCATATAAGGTCAAGGTCAGGTCAAATAAGATCAAAATGTGAAATTGATAAATATAAATAAAATAAGCAAGGCATGTGTCTAGACCAGTTGTCTCAGAAATGCAATGCTGGCATTTATTTGTTTGTATCTGGTCACTAAAAGCCAAAAAAAAACGCAATTAAAAAATATGATGTCATGAGTTACTCACTCAGGGAGCGATAAGTTAGTAAAAAATAAAGATATTGCCTTTAAGTTTGGTTTGCGTATTGTCTACATGTAGTTTCTCAACATATCTTCCGTTTTTTGAAAATATTTGAAAATGTAGATTTTGAATGCATTTTTTCAACAATAAAAATAAATGTTTTGTTGGGTCAAAAACCAATATTTTCACAAATCCGAGATAGCCAGTTTGTAGCCCTTGCAATTTTCTATCTTTTGGCGTTTTTCGATTGAATTTTGCTTTAAATATGGCATTTCTACATGCTGGCAAAGTTTAGCTGATTTTTGTGTCAAACTTGTGCGTAGTGACGTCAATAAATTCGCTATATTTAAAGAAAAAATCGACAAAATTTCGATTATTTCGCACAGAAGACGTATAATTGATGGAGAAGGTACCTGCAGTTTCAAGTCGATAGCGCTATTAGTTTCTGAGCTATTGCGAAAGTCGGCCAGGGGGGGGGGGGGGGGGGGGGGGCGAAAAACGCCCCCCCCCCATCAATGGTGGGTTAAGCAGGAAGTTGGGTTGGTGACATGATGTATTTTTTTTTCATCACAGGGAAATCATTTGTGCTGCCAGGATGTATGTATAGAAATGTATGACACAATTTTTGTTGACATCTATTGCGCAGAAAAACAGTGTACCACCAGGTGTCTAGATTGACTAGCACTATCAGCTGGGAGTTGTTGCAGCAGTTGGCCGCCAGGGACCGCTAGTGAGCCAGGATGTCATGATGTTGCAAGCAAATGGTACCACTAAATATTTATTTATTTATTTATAAATAAATATTTAGCATTAAATATTTGACTGGTACCATTTGCTTGTGACGTCATAACACCCTGGCTCACTAGCGGTCCCTGGCGGCCAACTGCTGCATCAACTCCAGCTGATAGTACTAGCCTCTAGATTGCAAACCACCTGGGGATCGAGAAATGAAAGACAAAAATATTACAAGGCTGACCTTAAAACAAGACACAAGTTGACTATCATTACCAGTTGGGTAAAGAGAGATGACGCTGTCAGTTTAGAGGCCCTATTCAAATACACATGGTGGGCCTTATTTTTTACAGATGTCAAAATCAAACTAATATCTTTTTGATTAGATCATTGTGGTTGTTTTAACTGCTACCATACTTAATTTCAATGCCAAGCCATCACAATGGCTATCTCAACTCAAAAATAATGTTAAGGTGGGATAGTCGTAGTCCCTTTCAGTCTGATCAGGACAAAATCCTAAGATTCACTCAGCCATTAAATCTGATCGGGATGAAACCTAAGATTCACTTGTAGCCACTAAGTCTGATCGGGATGAAACCTATGATTTCCTCAAATACAAGTCCTTTGCTCCGCCAGAAACAGAGGTTTAGTGAGAGCGCAATAGGGTTTAGTGAGCTACAGCGTAAATAAGTTATGTGACATAGCCGGGCCACTGTGAACGCCATCTAATACTTGTATCAAGGTCGGTCATCATCAGCTGGCATGTAAAACAAAGTTTGGTGACAGGTGAGGCGACAGAAGCGGTGATATTAATAATTGACATAAAAATTAGTTATGGTGCAAAATCTCTTGGGGAAGTCATCCATAGCTACAAAGTGTGATATTTGCTATAGATTGGTAGGTGTATTATAGGGATTAACTAATAACTAATGGTTGCAGATGGTATATATCCCCATGTTTTCCTCTAATAACCCTAACAACTTTAAGATCGTCTGCAAATTTCAAGACTTTAAAAAAAAAATCCGCCTGCGCCGTCAGACAAATATTATCCATTGAATGTGCTTGCGCAAGCATCAGTACATATGTACCGGACGGGCAGGCGACGATAGGTTTAAATTCAAGGTAGCACTTTGAAGGAAGCCATTCACAAAAAAAAACTCACTTGGATTTGCTGATATCGACAAAATCGATGTAGCTATCTCTAATTCCTTAAACGCCTTCTATGCGTTCAATATTAACAGCCAATTCACGCCCACGGTGATTTGAATACACTGGCTCACGCCCACAAGTGTGCCGCCCCGAAAAATCACAGTGGATATAAATACGAAAAATGAGATGGCCAAGAAATGTCACTGATGCGGCATTTTCGGTTGAACCTACGGCTACCATCTGCAACATATTTTCGCTACCATATTACCGTCTCAGGCGCCCTTCTTTCGAACGTAGACTTGCAGTCACAATTGGAATTAACCTTGGAATTAAGCCCGGTCCTCACCGCACCCGTCCTGGTCCTCACCGCACCCGTCAGTGCCGGCCCCGACCCTGTTTACGCCGCCCGCGCCCGCCTGGACAATGGTCCGGACCCCTTCTGTCCCCTCCGGCGATCCCCAAGTAGACATTCCTGACGGGTGCGGTTAGGACCGGGGACCATTGGGGCGGCAAAGAGACGCCCGTCTGACGTCCGTGGACACGCGGGGAAAACTCGGATCTATTCCGACTTTGAGCGTCCGTCCGCTGGGGTCGGCAGCCAAACGCGACCCGCTTGGGAGGGGGCAGATTTTGCACACCTGTCTATCTCCCAAACCAATTGTCGGATCGAGACGAAACATGTGGCAATCGACATATTTAAACGAGATGGATCTAATGGGTACTTAGTATTCTTAAGTTAATGTCAAATATGAATATGAGCCCGTACTTTTTGTTTACAATTTCGCTAAAAACTTTAAATTTTTAAAGAATAGTCGATTTTAGGACAAAGGACAGCTGACGCAGCTTCGCAGACAACTTTATTAATTCAAGAAACGACAGTGTATCCATCCGCAGCTATACGCCCGTGCCTGACAGGGTCGCTTTCCGGCGGACGCAAACAGCTGACCCGCGCGGCTCCCGCACCCTACCTGGACAAGGGGGCGGAGTGGACAGACCAGCCCGACTTTTGCGCCGTCCGTCCGGGCGCGTGCGCCGCGCGGCCGTCCGAATGGGTCGGGTGCGGTGAGGACCGGGCTTTACTGGACTTGCAGAAGTGTGTAAGTTTAACGTGTGTCAAACTATCTCACATTCACATTTATATTCGGGAACACATTCGCGGACTATTAGGATTTCCATAAACATTGGCGCACAGATAGAATATGACCTCTTTATTACGCTCATAAAATCTTGGAGTCGCACATTCAAAATCAAAGGATTAAGAGCAGGTCAGATATGTTTCAAGTCATACAACGGACTATTCTGATTTGCATACAAATTAGCACACTGGTAGAACATGACCTCCTTATCAGGCTCATAAAATATTAGAGTCGCACATTCAAAATCAACTTTTAAGGTGCCATGAATACTGGCCCATTGTAGGTGTAAGTTAAGGAATCATCCTGCATAGCTGCAGTACAATTGTGAGCTCTATATAATAAGTATCATATTTTTTAGGTTGCAGCACTCAGGTTCGTACTTAGGTTCAACTGCCTCATAGATCATCATTGTGTTCAGAGGTCAGCATATTTTTTCATCGTTGACTGCTGAAATCCATACATTTTTTGAATCAGCACACGTAACTGTAAAATACAAATTTAACTCTGAATTGATCAGAGGACAAATATAATCATTACGTTATTCCATTTCACTTTACATCATTTGATCATCAACAGAGTACCTATCTAATGATAGATAAAGTATATTTAAAGTTATAATTACAAATAAATAATTTGTCCATCATGTAAACAGCACTGATCAAAATGTGCTGCTAACATAATGAACCTTGGACAACATGATAAATGAAACATTTACAATGTTTTTAATGCTAACATTTTGAGAAAAATGGGCTCAGAAGTCAGTAATAATACCAGTGGATAACTACACCTAGATTGTTCATAATGCATAGGTCAAGGCTGAAGTATAATCAATGAATAAGTTACTCCATTTATTTATTTTTCATTTTTTTTGCTCACCAACAAAATATCTCAACTGACAGGTAAAGTTAGCTGTTAGTTATAATTTTTGCATGCATAATAGTTTGTCATAAAAAGCACAGTTATCATTTTGTATCAGCAGATTTTTTCTCTCCACATTTCAGTCTATTGGTATATTTACTTGATCAACAGAGTCACTGCCTCCACCAATAGGTGATTCAATTTTAAATTTCAATTTGCATAAATCATATTTTTGTCATCAAACTGGTACAGTTCAATACTCTGTTGTTAACTTCCTCAGCCTATAGAAACTATGGTAAAAGTTTCCAGTTCAAATTTGTCCCAGTTCTAATTCAAATTTGTTCTTGGTACAACCCCAAGCTTGCAGATATTTTAACTTTCATTGTCCATGCAGAATGGTAAAAGGCAGTGGTGGTGGTTCTTATGACACTGGTGGGGTCTTGTGAAGCTGGTGTGGTCTTGTGAAGCAGGTGGAGTTTCTTATAAAGCCCCACAATCTTTGCTGAAATTTTGAGAATCCAGATTCTTAAAGGGCACACTTAATTTTTAACCCTTAGCTGTACTATTTTGGCCCTAACAATATTGTTTGGGGGGAATGCCCCATCTTTGGTGAGAGGTCAGATGTCTTTATCACTTAATGACATATTAGGACAAGATACCTACCAAAGATGTAGAGAAATACAAAGAAGTGTAGGTATGTCATCTTGACACTATCCTTGTCTATTGTTTCAGGCTTTGGAGAGGTCCTCTGAGGCCTTCATGATGGCACAGCCATCACCCCCAGCTGTGACCCCACCATCCCCTGAGAACAATGCCCCCAGTTCAGTCACAGACATGATAGCAGAGTGCGCCTCCACCCTCTCCTCCTGTCTATCCCACTTCGACGGCGCTGCCGTCGCCGAGGCCCGGACGGCGCCTGTCTGCCGCCTGCTGGAGCGGGCCGTGCTGCGTCTGACCGACACTGACCCGACGCTGGCGCAGCCGAGCGCCGCGGTCCTGCTGGAGCCGGCCTCCGACCTGCTGCGGCTCTACCTGGCGCGGCACGGCACGGCAAAGGTCGCCGCCCCGGCCCGGCCGCGAGTGGCCAGTCAGCCGCGACGTCAGTGGAGAGCACGTGACGTTGGTGGCGCGGCCCGAGCGGCGCGCACATACCGCTTACACCACAGAGCCGGTACTGGTGAGTGGCACCAGGTGCTGGCCGTCTGCCCGGCGGTGCCGACGACCAAATCGGAGTCGAAACAGAAGTTAAAGTTTACCGCCGACACGGCAACCGTTTGCAACCGCCGCCGTCACCACCACCGCCGCCGCCGCCGCCGTCACCACCACCGCCACCACCACCGCCACCGCTACCGCTACGGCCGCCACCACTACGGCCGCGCCACCACTACGGCCGCCACCACTGCCGCTGACACCGGAACGGTCACCGCCACCACTCCTGAAGCCCAGGCGCGGCCGGTGCCTGCAATTACTGAGAAAGAAGTACCAAATCGGCTCCCTTAGTCAGTCCTCTGAGCCGCGAAACTCACCGGGAGGCGGTTCGTCCAAAGTCGACAACAATACCACGCCAAATCACGTAGACAGAAGTGAATCAAGAGTCAACACATCAACCCAATCCACCGGTAACCTCAGACGACACCCATTCGAACTCCCGAATCAAGAGACACCTCCAGAAAAGTGTCGTTTGAGTCTCGGTTGTGGCGTCAGTCCGGTGGTCGCGTCTCCCTCGAAGCTCCGTAACCACAGCCGGTCCCAGTCTGGTCCTTCCGCCCGTCGCGGCCGCTCAGCCAGTGTAGCCGCCATCCGTGGACGGGTCGTGACGCCCCGTCACTGCGGCCACCACACGCCGTCGCCCAGCCTCCGCCGCCACCGCCGCTGCTGCTGAACCGAGCGGTCAGCGTGGCGGCTGGCGGAGCTCTCTGGTGCACCACCTCAGTAGACTGGAGCAGCAGCTGAGGCTGATCAGTGACCGGGCTGAGAGACTGGCCACCAACGCTGCCACCAAGCGGCCAGAGACCCTCATCTATGGACAGCTAGTCATACACCACGTGAGTCGCGCAGAGA